>JBBIGA010117863.1:0-10174 GCA_037576975.1 Alestes dentex | reverse complement strand
CACAGTTAGATAGGGCTCGGTAACACCTTTCCAACGACCCCTCGAAAACCGTTATTAGCTGAAAAAAATCGGACAAAGGTATTGGGACACCGGGGTGAGGTGAACGGTTTTCGGCTAATAACTCTGGATTATGGCAAACGAGGAGTCGCTTGAAACAGCGCGAGATATAAATAAATAATTCCATGAATTGAACATTGTTCACGAGTCACAACACCCAAGTCCGAGTCAAGTCTCAGGTCACTGAGGGCAAGTTTAAAGTCAAGTCACAAGTCTCTGTTTGTGTGACTTAAGTGCTTGAGTCCCCATCTCTGATGCACAGTGCAGTGAAATAAAACAATGTTCCTCTGGAACTGTGATGCAACACAAAAAAAATGAAAAACCGAACACTGCAAGACTACAGTGTAAACATGGCAGGACCAAAGAGAAAAATAAGCAAAAAAAAGCAAACCAAAAAAACCAAGAGCAACAGTATAATATTTTACAGAATGAGACAACATACAGTGCTGTCTGCAGGAGCAGTAACAGTCTTCTTCAGCAGATTTAGCCCCACACGTAGCATTTGTGTGATGATTGATGAAAATGGACAATCCAAGGGCTTCGGCTGCGATGAAGCAGGTCGTGGGCCGAGCTCAGGAAAAAAGTGGATGGGAGCAGGGTTGCATTATTCCCCACCTGTACTTCAGTAATGAGCGCTGATTAAAGAGTTCTCTGGATTTACAGCTATGACCAGTGTTTAGGTCATTGGGAAACGTAGCACCAAAGGTTTTGGATGTGTGTGTTTTTCCTCCCTTGAACTGGCCATCAAGCCCTACCAGTTTACCAATCCAACCAGTCTGCTGCACCATCTGGATACTTCATGGCTTCCACACCCCATGCTCAGAACCAGACTCCGTATCACCCCAGCAGTCAGCTGGCAGAGCTCTGCCCCTGCCCCCGCCCCCACTGAGCCACAAAGAGTGTCTACCTACAGCATTTCCAAAGCATGCCAAATGTGGTCATACCCACTGCACCCCACCTACAAACATTCAGCACAATCATACCCACCACTTCTCAGGTTCCAGGATGGCCTCGCAGCACGCGATGGCTTAGCCAAGCAGCCGTGACCAGCCAGGGCAGGAGCAGCTACTGGAACAGCACCAGTGCCACAGGACAGATTCACCCTAGAGGTGTGCAGCCCAGAGTAACACCTGGGAACAAAGCCTCGGGTGCCCATGCAACGCTCCACAGTGAATGGGCCAAGGGCCTCTAACTGACCCAATACTGGCCCACCCCTGTGCAGAAGCAGATACTCGCAAGTGTCTGTTCCCCCGACCCCATAACATGCACTTTACCCACAGATAAATTACCTGGAGATCGACATTTCAGAGTTACTCTGCAATCTCTTTCTGCTGGAGCCCCCAGAGTCTCTGCACTCTAAGATGGAAGAAGCAGTCACTGTGCTTGATGTCTTCTGACAAAGGATGGTTCTGAGAAATCTTTGAACATGCTGCCATTCCTGCTTAATGGAAGAATAGGATGTTCTGCAACCCAGCTTCAAAAGGGAAAAAAGGAATGCGGGAAAAACGCAGAAAAATGAAGCTGAAATGTAAATTCTTTTCCATTTGAAAAAAATATCATAATGAATGTGAGCACCGAACTGTGTGTAAGTGTGTTACTGTAAATTTTGACAGTACTATATATACCATGAGTTGACAGTACTATAAAAGAATGGAAACTAAGCTGCGTAAACACTTCATTCTGAATAGTTTTTATGAGGTCACCAAGACCAATGTATAAGCAAATATCTGCCTATTTAGCCCCACCCTCTCATGCTGAAGTGGTAAACAGTGTTTCAGTCCAAACTTACTTTTAATGAGGCACAGTTCAGAATAACTAATCAAAACAGGTCAATTAGACTTACATCTGAAACATACAACTTACGTCTGAAACATACAGAAACAAAAATAGCCTGCATAATTACAATAGAGAACTCACAAAACTCACAAACTTACTGAAATATTCTGTGCTTTATGTCAGCACAGGCTGTGTAAGGAGGTTGTGGAGATGACTAGAGGAAAGAAAATCCTTAGGGCTGTAATGGAAAATCACAGAAAAATTGTTTCAAAGGATAGCTAAATACTATTTTTATGTAAAAAAAAAATTACAATATCAAATATAGTCATTCTTTTATTCAGTTATTTTTATCAGCCAAAGTAGAAATTGCACAAAATAGCAGAAATTACCTGGCTCATGTTTTGAATTTCATAAAGTACAATACAGGTTGAAATTATCTACATTAATCAGACAATCGTGTATTAGTGGACATATTCTGATTCTGTCTTTACACACCTAGAATATGGTGTAAAATGTCAAAATGATTCACAGTGTTTTTGGTTCATAAAACCACAAGAACATCACAATTGTATAAATTGTATCCCTACTCTGATATTGGAAGATGTTTAATATGTCTGTGGGGAATACTTTGATAATGGCTATGTCTGAAATGTAATAATTGCAGGAATTTTTGTTGCTTTAATGCTGTGTCAAAACACATGCAATACCTTGTATGTCAGGGATTACAGAAAATAAAATGTCATATTAATATTTCATTTCCCAATCAAATAATTGCCAAAACATCAAAATATCCATAACAAAAGTGAATCAATGGTATGGCCTTGTGGCATTCACCTCAATATGACATTTTACAGGCTAATGTTATTTCTTACTTTACAATGAGAAGAAAAATAAAAAATACAATATTGGGTAGTACAACATAAACATTACATTGTCATGGTATTACTGCAGAAATAGAACTATAAACTTTGTTTAAAGATCAATGCTTCATTTAGCAAAGTCACACTAGTGAAGCTAAGCACAGAATGAATTAAATTTACCAAATTATCTTCATTTTAGCCTGCTATGATCCAGTTTCTAGCTGGCATTTTCTTATTATAATAATACAATGTCAAAAAACCTTTAATTAAAGTTATTTCTGATTTAAGTGGTTTAATATTTTATGTCCAATATTCTTACCTATTCTCTCCTCACCGTTCACTTACACAGTCACACAGATAAAGATGTTTTATTTTATTTTATTGATTGATTGATTGATTGATTGATTGATTGATTGATTGATAGAGAGAGAGACTGCGAAAGGGACAAGCGCCTTTTAAACATTAACGTGCTTCGGAACTAAAAAGCTAATGTTTCTAAAAAAGTAAATGTTTAAATGTATTACACCTATTATTCCTTTATATATGTCCATTTGTATTTTTGACATACACTGTTCAGCACGGTTTGGACTGATCTCTCTCTTTCTCTCTCTCTGCATATACATATATATGTATACATTTAAAAGCCATTTTTTCAATTTTTTTATAGAAAGAAAGAAAGAAAATAAGACAGAAAGAAATTTATTTGCCGTTTCAAACCATTCCCCACTGAAAAGCTGAAATAACGCTGTTGGACCAACACGGAAGACAAATTGACTCCCCAATGTCATAACAAGGTTGAAATAATGGTAAGAGACCAACACTGAAGACAGTGACTATCTAATCTCAGAGCATTGTTCAAACACTGATAGACCAACGCTGAAGACACATGTCCCTTCTGCTGTTAGTATAATCAATGCTGTACTCCAGACGGCTTTATTTCTTGATTATTGTAATCGAATTTATTGAATGGAGTTCATCAGATAAGTCAGAATCCCTCTCCTCGAGAATCTCCGGACTCGGACCAGCTGAGGCGCTGCAGGGCGCGTGTATTCGAACGCGGCCAGAATCTACACGATGGCTGAGCGTTCTAGATGCAGCAGGAGAGGACTTATTGGAACACAGCCCGAGTCGTTCTGAGCGGCTCTGTCGGGCCGGAGCTGAGAACAGCGCTGTCGAGCTGCAGCTGCTGAGGTTCCTGTGTGTTTGTGTGTATGAGAGGCTAAGCGAGCGGGCGTGTGTGTGTGTGTGTTTCCTGTCATATCCGCGCGTGTTTCGATCCAGGACCCGTTTTAACCCCTGCTCTGCCTGGAAAAGGGAGCAACCCACTGAACGGATTTGAGCGCACACACGTGCCGTGAACAGGCGGTACCAACCTGGCACAGGAGGGTGTGTGTGTGTCCAAGGAGGCTGTGTTAACAAGAGCCATGCGAGCACGGGATTAACAGGCTCTGCTCTGGCGTCTGCATGGAGGAGCACTACTGAAGTCTGCAGGAATGAGAGTGGGATGTTAATGCTGGAGGCTGTTCCTCAGCAGAGATGGACACATGTAACAGGCTGCACTGCTGGACACAAGTAAGGCACATTTCTGCTCTGTTCCTCGTCTGAAGCTCCCGAGGCTGCAGAGCCCCATCATGACTGCAGAACTGCAGATGTTCTTTTTTTTTTTTTTTTTTAGCTGCATCTGAATAATAGATGTCTGGTGGTATTTTCTAGGAATTCATCCAACATTTCAGCTGAAATGAAAGCAGGCAGCTGTAAGAGTAAATAGATTTGTACCTGGTGGTCTGTGTGACTGTAAGGGCAAAGAATGCACACTTGGACATAAAAATTGTAAAGTGAGGACCAGACCAGACAAAGGATCTTACTTGGTTGAAATAAGAACAGTGGAATCAGTATTAATTGTAATCATCATTGATGTAACACTTTTCCTTAAAAGTACTTTATGCAGGAAGATAAGAGAACATGGTTTCAATGGAATAACAGCTCAGTTAACAGTTAGCTATCAAGCAAAAAAGAGACCAAATGCAAATCGGAGCGGGTCACACTAACTTATACACACACCAAATGAATCACTGTGACGCTTGACGATAGATCAAGCCAGTGCGAGGTCTGCTACAGCTGCCAAAGTAGAAGCCGTCTGAGGAAGAGTGAGGGAAAGCGATGATCCCTGGAACACCTGCAGCAATGCTCCCAGCTTCAGAAGCAGCCAAGCTCTACCAGACCAATTACGTGAGGAACTCTCGTGCCATCGGCGTTCTCTGGGCCATTTTCACCATCCTGTTCGCCATAGTGAACGTGGTCTGTTTCATCCAGCCTTACTGGATCGGCGATGGAGTTGACACTCCTCAGGCCGGCTATTTCGGCCTGTTCCACTACTGCATTGGAAACGGAGTCTCACGCGACCTGAAGTGCCACGGCAGCTTCACCAACTTCCACTCCATCCCATCAGGCGCCTTCAAAGCCGCCTCTTTCTTCATCGGCACGTCCATGGTGCTGGTTCTGACCTGCATTGGCTGCTTTGCCCTTTTCTTCTTCTGCAGCACGGCTACTGTCTACAAAATTTGCGGCTGGATGCAGCTGGCAGCAGGTGAGTGGCATCTGCAGAACTTATTAACTTAAAACAAAGTTCAGTGAAGAATAAACGTACATGATTCCAACTGTTTACTCTAAAAGGAGTTGATCAGCCATAAAACATGTTATGTCTGAAGTGTTATTAGGACATGAGAAGCAGGTGTAACTAACAACCAAGGGAAGCAATTATAACTCACCAGTCAGAATCAAGCTGTTGTTTTTTTCTATAAAATAATGATGGACTGACTTCTGGTGTCTTGTTTTTTTCCTTTGAGGGTAAAGTGAAAATATAAAAATGAGTACATTTGATTTTGCCCCTGACTGTCTCTTTTTAATGCTCTGGGTTTTGGAAGTGAGCGTAGGCGGGTGTGTGAGGGAGTAAGTGCAAAGCCACTTCTGAAATTCAGTGTTTGCCATTCATGGTCCTAGAGAACACCATTGCTGGACTTATCAACGTTTTCTTGCTCTAACACACCTGATTTTCCTCAGAAAGAGTTTGATAATGCTATGATTACTCGCATAAAGCGTTTTGGAGGGTTTTGGATTTTGCACTTAGTTTCACTGATAAGGCAGGTATTAAACGAGAGTGGACTCAGTACCCAGTGCTCAATTTTAGAGTGGATGTAAGGGAATGCCTTCCCCTTAGATAAAAAAAGCCAGGAAAGTAAATTCAATCTAATCACAGTATATAATGGGCAATATGTGATTTTATTTTCCTAATGTAAAAAACAAACAAAAAAAATTACAGTGGCCTTAAGAGTCCTTCAGTTCATTACAGACCGGACCTCTGCTAGTAGCTAGGGCTGAACGATTTTAGGGAAAATATGTAATTGCAAACTTTTTAAGTGTGATTAAAAAGAATTGATTTTTTTTTTTTACTCAAGAAGAATGCTTAATATAGTGCATCAGATCATCTGTTGTCCAGCTCCGTATTAGTAGGTCAGATATCTGCAGTTAAAACAAGCCCATGTTGAATAATGTGTGATATAATTAAAAAATACAACTTTTGCTATTTGAAAATTATACCCCTTCAAATTGCAAATTTGATCGAAAACAATGGCTCATTCTCCTAGTTCCCGTAAATGCCATGTTTTTTTTTAGATGACTTTAGAGATGACATGAATATAAGGTGATATGTACACGGTTTAACGCTGTTTAGTGCAGCATTAATGCAGTGTGCTTGCGACTGTACAGTCTGGTGCATGTCTTGCATGAAGTGAATTCAGAAGCAGTGCTAAGAGAAAAGAAACCAAGTGAAAAGAAAAGTTTTTTTTTATTATTATTCCATGTCTGCCAGGCTACAGTGTAGTTTTCAAAAACACCACAGCTGCTATTATGTTCTGAAAATCGGAGCAGCCACCGCTGTGTTCTTCCTCTCCATTAAAACACAATCCTTAATGAGCACGGACTGCATATGTGTGAGTGCGTGTTGGTCTTTTATCTCTCTTGAGATGAAAGCACTTGCAGAGAGACCCACTCTGCCTACGCTGCAACGATGCTCTACATGCTGGTGTGTGCTTCAGGCTCAAGGCCTTCACTCTGCAGACCTCAGCGCTGAGAAATATCTTCAAGCGTCGTTTGGCCAGAAATTCACATTTACATAGTTTCCCCCTTATCAGCCGAGCCGTGTGAAGTTTGCTTCTTTGGCTTTGCTGTAAGGAATATAAGAGAAGGAAGCCTATAACCCATCACTTAGCACTGTGGAAAGTGCATGCTCAGTTCTGCACATTACTGAGTAACATTAAACAGACTTGCTGACGTGGTTTCTGACGCTATATGGCATACTGTTATCTGTAGATTCGTGTGTCATACGTTGTCAGAAACCACACAAGCAAGTCTGTTTGAGATTACCGAACAACATATTAGTGTGTGAAAATTTAGGCCAAGACACAAGATGCTGATTTTGTACGATTTATATTTTTGCGAAATGAACCTCGTATCAGCCTGCAGTGAAAAAATAAAGAAGCTACATTAGTGACGAAGGGGAAAAGTAGGTAAATTTGACACGTGAACACAAGGGCTCATAAAGGCAGGGTGTGATGTGTATGCAGTGTGGTGGTGATGGGGAGTCATTTTCAAAAGAAGTATCACAACTCTCAAGGCCAGTAACTCACGAGAGTCAAAAATGTGGAGTTGGCTCTTTGACTGTGCTTTTTTTCCCACTAAGATTAGCTCGAGACATTTTGACATGTGTGTGATGCTGGAAAGGGTTTGACTATGAGAAGCATTCGTTTTTTTTATTTCAAGGCTACAGACATTACATGCTTGTGATTAATGTCTCCAGCCCATAGCATGAACTTGCCTGACCCTGACTTGGTGTAAGTTGGGGGTGGGTTGTATGAGGTGTTAATTACTAACGAAAGTGAGAATGTAGTTCTCCTTGGCTGTTTATGGCTATATTGATCCAAAAGGCAATATAAAGCAGTGCTCAGGGTCACAGCAAAGGTCAGGAAGGACACACACGCATTCAGTTCTTTTCTGTCCAGCCCAAACAGCTTCACCTGCTTGACCTCACTTACTTTTTGTTTTTTTTTGTTTGCTAGCCTTATAGTGGTAGTTTGGGGAGACCAGTTATCAATAGCCAATAATTTGTACTTAAACAACCAAGACATGTTTGTTTGTGTCTGAGGTTTACTTCTCTAGCTTTGCTTCCAAGTAATGAAAGCTTATTTGTCACCAATTAGGATTGTGCAATTTGCAATCACACACTTGTTTCAATCAGGTTGTTAAATATTTTTGTGGTTTGTGTGGTTGCTGAAGCTGTATGACGTACTGTTATCTTCAGAAATTGACAAAAGAATGGGAAAGCCTATACTTTTACTCATTTTCATGGATAACAATTGGACTGGGTCATACAGCAAATATATAATATCAAGAGGAAACAAAATAGTATTTTGTTTTTCTGAAGTTTAAACAGTTCGGAACTGCTGGAATCATTAAGATAGTTGTGTTTCATTTAAAAAATACTATGAAAAAAAACACTATCAAAAGCAAGACTACTTATACTCCTTTTGGAAAGAAACACAGATCAACAAAATATTCTCAGATTGCTCTTCCCTATATAACAATATGTGTGAGGAACCACAGATGTTTGTAAAAAAAAAAAAAAAAGGACTAAATGTACACGTAGCTAATTGGTGGGGTAGAGGCTTTAGTTACTCATCAGCTACGCCAGACTCAGCGCTCCAGTGTAAAACTAAGAAGCAGAGTTCAGACACCAAACATTTAATTTTGGGTAATCAATTTAAGGTAAATTGTGTAAGTTATTATTATCATAATTGTGTAAGTTATTATTATATATTTTAACATTTTTATTTACCGGACAAAAAAAAAAAATGTCCTTGCGATGGGTTTCATGTTTAACATTTAGCTTGTGTGTGAAGTCACTTGTACACATAAAAAAAATCTTTAAAATCATTGAAAAAATCTACTGTTGAAAAAAAAAAAATGCAGTTGACAGCTGGTATTTTTCACTCACCCAGAACATGACAACTCTCACATCACATCCACCTGTTCACCATTTAAACCTGTATGCATAATCATTGTTAAAGGGCTCAAGTCCTTTGTTTTCTTTAGTATTTTATATGTTCCTTGAGGCCAACCTATGATGTTTGTGTAGCTTTATGGATCAACACCGATAGTAATTGTCATAATTATTTACGTCATGTTTACATTACATTGCTCTCCTTATCTCTCTTTATGCCTTAAATTTTAGGGCTGTAACGGTACATGTATTCGCACCGAACCGTCACGGTACATGGGTCACGGTTCGGTACATGATGTCGTACGGAGAATACACGGTACGGCGGAGAAGACGCGATTAAAGTGACGCGGAACTAAAGTTACAAGCGTGAGTTTCACGCGGGGACATTAAACAAAGTAGAGCTGTAATACTCGGATCCTTTTTAGAATTCGGCTCCCTCTGAGTCACTCACTAAACTGATCCGGGTCTGTGAGTCACTTGAGTCAGTATTGCCAAATCGACCTAATACCCACGCTGTCCGAAAATTTAATCTAAATCCATGCAGTACTTTTCGAGTTATTTTGCACACAGACAGACAGACAAAAAATCTTCCGTGGATATAGCCCAAAAAAAACGTATGCGTGAATTATTGGGCTGTTATTTTTAATAGTTGTTTTTTTTTTCATCAGACATTGTGGTTGTGGGGTGTGCATATATTTGAACGTGAAATAAAGGCAGTGTGGTCAAATGAAGGATTGGGCTACATTTTTTCGGTTAGTGAAGTCTAATCAGTGACGAGTGTATGAACGAGTCTGATATTTCTCTTCAGCTGTATTTGAATCCCCCCGTCCGCTCATATGAGCGATTCAGCTGTGTTTGACCGGTTGATTTATTCATTACTGTCGTTCAGGGAGCGATATCCCACTCGTGTGAGTGATAAACCTGCTCGTTCGAGCGATTCAGATTCAGCTGCATGTTTTCGGCTGTGGAGGAAGTTAACCGGCGGATTCACTGACTCGCCCTATGCGATTCCGATTCGGTTAAAGTTATCCGACGGGTTCATGAATCACACAGTTCTAAAACAGAGACCTTTAAAAAGTTTAGCTTCAGGCTGATTCGCGTCTCATGAAAGCCTCATAACATGGCTACTGAAACGGCAGAGATGAGCTGGAAGCCCCTCCTGCGTCTTTTAAATCGAGCTTGTGGGATTATTTTGGGTTCCCAGTGAATTTACGACGGCAGAGAGAGTGGAGAGTGAATCGTAGATCGGACAAAGACGGCGTGTCGGCGGTGCTCGGCACCAACGTGCTGCTCCCGCAGTTTATAAACAGCTTCTAGATTATTAGTCAGTTCATGTTTTCACTGTGAGTTTTCACTGTGACTTTGTTTGCTGTTTTCACTACATAGTAGATGAAAATGTGAAAATATTCTTGTGCCTTATTTTTGT
>JBBIGA010117862.1:0-10174 GCA_037576975.1 Alestes dentex | reverse complement strand
CTCTCTCTCTCTCTCTCTCTCTCTCTCTCTCTCTCTCTCTCTCTCTCTCTCTCTCTCTCTCTCTCACACTCTCACTCACTCATATTTATGTGTACATATGTGTTTAATTTGCATGCAGCTGCACACCACTTGTTTGAAACAAAACATGGCCATGGGGGCCAAAGCACACGGGCAGGCCTTTGACTAGTGGTCTGCCACCTTAGAATATATATATATTTTTTACAATGATGTGTCACCTTAGAATATACACGTATTTTTTACAATGATGCATGTATATTTGCATGTATATGCATATTTATTATTTTTTATTTTGTCCAACAAGGTGACTGGAATCAAGGCTCTGTACGAGGCGGAGCTGGCTGACGCCCGGCGAGTCCTTGACGAGACCGCGAAAGAGAGGGCGAAGCTGCAGATTGATCTGGGAAAGGCCAATGCCGAACTCGAGGAGGTGACGAGGAAGTAAGTTATATTTACACGGCATACTAGGGGAAAAAAGTCCTTGCTTTTAGGTTATAGGTCCTTACACACATAGGGGAAGCATAAATATAAGGACTTAGGAGTTCTGTTTATATGCAAAGTATGTTACCCAAATGTCAAGTGAAAGCTAACACCCACCTCTCCCAGCCTGATCACAGATGAAATGTCTGCATTTCTTTCCTCGGCTCCTCACGGTTTTACAGTTTACTCTATAAGCTTTTAGTCTCCGTATGGTGGGCTGTGTTTACCTTAAGCTTATCTAATTTAAAGACCAGTCCCATCTGTTTCCATCTGTTGGGATAATACAGGCGACCAGTGCATGTGGGACGAGCTTTCTCTAAAGACCCTTTTATGTTTCAGGAATTCAGAAATCAATTCTTCTTACTCGCCTGCCTTTTTTGTGGCACATGTTTACTTTGGTTTGGTCTCGTTGCTAGTTAGCACAAGTGAACAGGAAGTCTGAGGCTATAGGCTCGCGAACCGCGGGTGATGATGTGACCACAAGGGAAATACCATCGAACTACAGTCACGATTTTTTCTCTTTTTAATCTGGTTCTCATTTTACCCAGCAGATAGCAATCTCACATTCATGATTCATCTCTTACATGTTTTGTGCAAAACTATGCTTTAACTATGCAAAACTGCTACAGTTAATCATCCTGCTAAGGGTTAAATAGTAAAACTTTAATTGAGAAAAACATATTTGCAATGTTTTTTAATTTGTGATGTTGGAATAATCAAATGTGTGTCTGGTCAAAGTCAGTGTAAATTTGAGCAGCGTGTTTCAACAAGCTCAAAAATGCTTGATTAAGTCATCGATGTTGGCGTCAGTATCAATAAAAGCAATAAAATATAATATCATAAATCAGACACAGTAGACCACTCCTTTTTCAGGGTGCTCTAATGCTAGTGTGTCTTTGATGTATAAAGGTTGTCACTAGAGCTGCATGATGGGTTTAAAATTATACCAAAATCAACAGATATTATTATTACTATCATACCAAAATCAACCTTGATATTAGACAGATGTTTCAGTTTGACTAGTATTTCAAAACTACTTCTGTGTTTACAGTATTTACGCTGTAAAAGCAAACTGCTCCGATGACACTGGTCTGCTGTTCTCTTTTCTCTTTATTAGTTTTACTTTATTTACTTGAGGTTATTTCTCTGTAATGATGTCCAGGTAGATTAATCCCCATTTCTGCAATTCATGACGTGACACATATTTGAGATCACACTGGCCACATCATCATTTGTCAGAATTCTTTCCTGTGTGAGAAAAGCCCCACATGGTTTCCACTGGTATTATAAAGCTCCTAAACTTAATGTGTTTTCCAGCTTTAAGAAGAAGGATGGAGACCTGGTTTTGGCTCAGGCCCGTATCAAAGACCTGGAGTCTCAGTATAACCAGAGCGAGGCGGCCCTCAACACCGCCCTCAGCGAGAACGCAGCTCTCGCCGCCGAACTGGCCGACCTGAAGACCCAACTGGCCAAGGTTCCCCTCCTCACCTCACTTCAGTGTCTTCGTACCACAGATTCACTTCATTAGCGGCGGTTGTATTAGAGTGCACTGAGTTGTTGGTCTGTTTCAGGCTGAAGATGCTCATGCTGTGGCCAAGAAGCAGCTGGAGGCGGAAACTCTGATGCGAGTGGATCTAGAAAACCGCTGCCAGAGTCTGAGTGAGGACCTGCAGTTCAGGAAGAGCATGTTCGAGGAGGTGCTTGTTCTTTCAGAAGCAGAAGTGTCAAACTTTATTGATCCCACTTGTTACGACTCCACAGACACCAAGAACATTATAAAATCTAAATAAATCCAGTGAAACTGCAGAAACACTCAGTATGAAACACACTAAACTATAAACACTAATACTGGGTATAAATACTACAGATCAAAAAGTTACAGTGAATAACACTAATAGTGGTGACGAGTCTGTTACTGTAATAGAGATCAGTAATGTTGATCAGTTGTAGATCGGTAATATTGATCAGTAGTAGATTGGTAATATTGATCAGTAGTAGATCGGTAATGTTGATCAAAATGCTCTGTGACTTTCTCTCGAGATAAAGTTGATGTTCTTGTTTGAAAGAGATTCCAGATTATAGTTGTAACTAACTGACGCTTCCTGCTCTGTGGATGTTGAAGGAGGTGCGTGAGACCAGGAGGCGACATGAGAAGCGGATGGTGGAGGTGGACTCTGGGGCCAAGCAGGATTATGAGTTCAAACTGGCTCAGGCCCTGCAGGACCTCCGCAAGCAGCACGAGGAGCAGGTCAGCTTGTACAAGGGGGAGCTGGAGCAAACCTTCCAGGCCAAGGTAATGCATTTTCTATTAAAATACATACACCATTAAAACAGATAAATAGTGAGGACAAATATTGACAAGCTGTATGGAAAAATACAGATTAGTCAAAAAGGCAGTCAGAGGTCGTCCGAGTCACTTCAGGCTGATCATAAGTGCAGAAGGAAACAGCTGCCAGATGCATGTGGGTAAATAAAGTTCCTCTTTTTTTTTCTTCTCCTGTGTGTTTAGCTGGAAAATGCCAAGGTGTCGTCGGATCTCAATGACAAGGCAGTGAGTTCCGCCCGGGAGGAGCTGCAGGAGTCTCGTGTCAGGATTGAGAGTCTGAGCTTCCAGCTCTCTGCACTCCAGAAGCAGGTTTGAATGCAATAATGTAACTGTCCTCACTTGGTGTGTATGAATATTACAGGGGTCCTTGAGTTACGCCACAGAGCCGTTCCTTCGACAGTGATGTAACCTGAATTTTGGAACACACCCAAGCCTCTGTCACTTACCGATCCCACACAGTAAAATGATAAAAACACAACTAAGCCCCAGAAAAAGGAAAAGGAAAACTCCCTCACTCATACGCCGCGCTACCGCGTATTCTTCCACCGTGTGCAACCAAACTAGTTCGCCCACGTAGTCCGTAAGTACGAGGCTAACGGTGTAAGTGGAGTGGGAGTGAGATTCAATCATTTTTTGGAGTGTTGGAATCAATTATAACACCTCCATGAAGAATGAGCTTTATTACTGTTCCGTGTTTTGTGATGCATTAAATAATCTGGAATCACAACTGAACTGTTGTGAAGGTTTTCGTCCCTTTTAACTAGTAGCCAATTAAAATTCAAACATTGTTTTTTAAAAGACTGCATAGACTCTCCTCCTCTTGTGTTGAAATGTGAGTGTGATCAAGACAGCGCATCAGGTTTTTAAAAGTGTGAAATCTCGGAGAGAAAAATGACATTTGTGTGGAAGAGGCGCAGTGTGTGGCGCGAAGAGGCGCAGTGTGTGAGGCACGGTGTGTAACGTGAACTGTGTGTACCCCTGCAGGCGGCGGCAGCGGAGGAACGCGTGCGGGAGCTGGAAGACTTGCTGAACAGTGAGCGCGATAAACATCGCAGGCTGATCGATGGCAAGGAGCGCGAGATGGCTGAGATGAGGGATCGCATGCAGATGCAGCTGAATGAGTACCAGGAACTGCTGGATGTCAAGCTGGCCCTGGACATGGAGATCAATGCCTACAGGAAGCTGCTGGAGGGAGAGGAGGACAGGTGAGTGTAGGAACCCCCAAAATCACCTCAACTGTGCAATCAAAAGTTGCTCCCGATTCGGGCACCTGGAACCAGTCCACGATTTATTTATTTACTCACTTACTTACTCAGTTATTCACTCATTCATTCTGATAATCGTTGAAAAAAATCTTTGATTTTAGTTGTTGTGAATAAATGAGTAAAGGCAGGACTCTTTAGTTCCAGCCCATTATTTATCGATCCCGCTGCTGAAGACCTGAAACACCTGATCAGTTAGTTTAGCAGATTCAGGTTCAGTCTGGGCGAGAAGCGAACACCTCTGATTGGAAGATGTCCAGTGACTTTATTTTGGGTTGATGCTTGTTCTTGCCTTCCTGCTGAATTTAGTTGCAGCCTTGTTCAGTTTCAACCCATTTACTTTTGTACCAAAAATGTATCTGTTCAAAAAAATCCTAAAGACATGTGAGTCACATCTGTAGAACTGGGTTAGGACCTAACCTGTCTAAAGTTTATCTTATCTGACGTTCATAAGATTCTGTACGTCTTTACTGGTTGTGTTACTAGATCTGGAACGAAACTGCAGCAGCGGGTTGGACTCTGCTCTAATAGCAGATTACATGTCTTAGCCGTTACCTGGGGTGGTGTTTGTAAATGGGTGTGGCCTCGACGCTGTTGGTGTGTTGGTCCAGGTGTTAAGCCGGAGCCCGAGGCGATCTGAGGACCTGCTCAGAGCTGCATGTCTTGCATTGCTCCAGGTGGGCCGACCTGTAAAGAATGTCAAGAATGTTCTTTAATGTTTGAGTGAAAAGGGCAGTGCTGTGCTCCATTCCGGACTGAGTGAAGTGGATTCTCCTGCAGGTGTCCACTCAATTAAACATGCATAAGGGGTCAACATGACAGTTTTTCGTCTTTCAGATTCAGGCTTGTTTATTGAATTTTCCACTTGTGCACTAAAGGATAGCGTGTCAGAACAATTGGAATACTGTCCTTTATGCTTGACTAGAGTTTTGGGAAGGTTGTGGGGAGTGAGACTTGGGATAACAGAACAGTATAAATGTGAATATAGTTATCTAGAAAAATAGCTACTCTATACTATCTTAACAATGTGTACCATATAAATAACATACTGTAGTCAGGGGTGGTGGGTGTGGCCTAGTGGGTATGATACTTGCCTCTGGACCAAGAGGTCAAGGGTTCGAATCCTACCTTCAGCAAAACACTACTGGGTTCCTGAGCAAGAGCCTGAACCCCAAGTTGCTCCAGGGAAATACTTTAAACCCAATCACTCAAAGTGAGCAGGAAAGCAAGCTTCAATCAAATATGCAGATTAGGTATAATTAAAATGAATTAAAAAAAATTAGCAGTGTTTGGGGTGTGTTCTTATAGTGTGTATTCAAATGTGCAGTTTTCAGTTTTGATTCACGTGGTTCTGATGCTATTTAATAGTCGTTACATCCTTACAAATTACGAGTAATCTATCGCCATGACTGTTATTTATCTACAGGCTGAGACCCCTGATTAAGAATCGGTCTGTGTTTTATTACTCAACAGATGAAGTGTTTTCTTTTCTTTCCCCCCAGGCTGAAACTCTCCCCCAGCCCGTCTTCCCGGGTGACCGTCTCCCGGAGCACAGCCAGCAGCAGCAGCTCCTCCCGCTCCTCCCGCACCAAAAGGAAGCGCGTGGAGGAGCAACCGCTCACGGCCCCCAGCGTCCGCATCAGCCAGCAGTCCGAGGCTTCGGGCGCCGTCACTATCGAGGAGATCGACCTGGAAGGAAAGTCTGTCACCCTCAAAAACAACTCTGACAAGGTGGGTTACAGTATTAAAACAGGCCTAAGGTGCTTGATGGTGGAGTTAGAAACACAAATACTAGAACTGCCGTAAACACAGGAAAGAATTTGAGGAATTTGTAAAGAATTTGAAAACAAAACGATTTGTTGACTGTGATAGAAGACGTGCGACAAGTGTTTTGCGACTATCTGGAAGATCTCTATTGATAAATTTAAACCTAAGGTATTTTTTTCCCTCTTTAGGATCAGTCTCTGGGCAGCTGGAGGCTAAAGAGGCAAATTGGAGATGGAGAAGAAATTGCCTACAAGTTCAGCCCTAAATATGTCCTCAGAGCAGGCCAGACTGTGACGGTCAGTGGAGTTTTTTAGTTTGTTTTCGTTTTCCTGTTGAGCTGTTTTTCCTGTTTGTCCTGTTCATATTTACACTGTTGAAGCTGAAGCTGAGCTGAAGCTGAATCTGAGTTGCCGCTGTGCTCAGGTCTGGGCTGCAGACGCCGGTGTGTCTCACAGTCCACCTTCAGACCTGCTGTGGAAGAGCCAGAGCAGCTGGGGCGCAGGAGACGAGACCCTCACCCTGTTGGTCAACTCTGATGGAGAGGTGCGCTTTCAGTCTGTGAGGATTGATCCCAACCCACAGCTGTTTCTGCAGTTTGTGTTACGTTCAGAGTGTAATGATCTCTCTAGTGCTTGTTTGTGAAAGGACAATTGTCATACTCCGTCTGTCCAGGAGGTGGCGAAGCGAGCGGTCACGAAAAACGTGGTAGAAATCGAGAATGGAGACGATGAGGAAGGAGACTTTGGAGATGAAGAGCTGTTCCATCAGCAGGCAAGTTGATGGTCTTTAGTAGCATTTTAAAATGTGATCCTTATAAAAAAAAAACCTGGTAAAGAAGTTCTTCAATAAAGTTTAGTGTGCTAGGGATGATATTTATTAGTATTACTTTAGTGCTTGAGTATGTTCCTAGCTTTGTCAGCTTTGTGTGTCTTTTTTTTTTCTTCCTCAGGGAGGCCGAAAACCCCAAACCAGAGAGTGTGCCGTGATGTGAGGGAGCTTCACTCGGCGCAGTGTTTTCCCTCTGACTATTCTCTCATAGAGCCACTACTTTTGTATTCGTCAGTCATGAATTCTTAAAATATCTCCCACTCGTCCCCGGCAGAACGTCACCGACCTAGAATTTTTGTAATGGACCTCGTTTTTTTTAAAAGTCAGGTAATCATGAACTGTGTATCAACAGTTTTATTTTTTCAGTCCCGTCTATCAAAATGTTCCTCTTTCTTAACATTTCTGACAACCAGGACAGAATGGATGCATCGCCCCGCTTATGCAGCAGAGAGATAAAACATGACTGGATGCGTTTGTAAGAGAGTTTGTAGTGACGGTGAAGAATCTGCACCTTCCTGCAGACGTTCTCGTCACCCAGAGGTCGATCAGACAGGAGTTAGAAAGGTTGGGACGCTCTGCTTTGGGGTTTGTATCCCTGAATTATTTTATAGTTTACTGTAGGTGGAACTGACGGCTTCTGCTTAGCTTGTGTGTTGTTTTCGCTTCGCTGGCTGGATAAACAGGGTGGAAAAGAAATGAACACGTTCCAGGAGATTGATCACTTACAGCTCAACACAGCAGTGGTTATTATTATTATTATTGTTATTGTTATAACCTTTTCATAGTTCTGATCACTGAATGAGTACAATGTGAGCCATCGCTGATTCTGATCCGTGAATGTTTGAAACTGGGCATTTTTTTTTCTTTTTTGAGTTTTCCGAGTCTAACGGACTGGACTTTTACTTAGGAATCATGCAACTGAACCTCAAACTGTGCATCTAGCTGCCTTTCTGTTATTCCTCCGTCTGAAACCGAGTGAAATAAGCTTCCATTGTCAGCCTTCAGGTAGATTTGGACTGATGAGGGGAGATCAAAGCAGCCGCATCACGAGTCACTTCACTGAACGAAGCTCCTGCAGTCGAGCGCTTCTGTTTTTCGTCTTTACCTCGTCCTTGTCACGCCTGCCTTTGCTTAAAGTGACTGTTCAGAATGTTCTGAATCACGATCATGCAGCTAAATGCATTGCTGACCATTTCAATAGTAATCTGAATCTGTGAAGAGCGTCCATGTGCCGACCGAAGATGGAGTGGTGCTTGAAACGGAATGTTTGGAAGCGAGATTTTCCGGATTAGTTCCGAGTAACAAGTGTCTTGTTAACCTTTTAATGTTCAGATACTTCTGAAGTATCTGCCAGATTCATTTGGAAGTGAAATTCCAGATTTTGCCACTGCTCACGTTCGGCCTTTTCTGCCCGAGGCCACCGGTGAACGATCTTTTCGGATAAAACTTTTCCACCCTGTTCATTCTCACGCAGTTATTTTGATCTGTAAAAGCTGATCCGTGTTGTTTTTCTTATAAAGGTTGAAAACACGTTCGGACGATTATGCACGCAGTGAATATTTTTCTAGTTTTAATTCTAAACCGGCTCCGCTGGAGTCTTGAGGGTCGCTGGGATTGGTTGAAAGACAGCAAGCACAAAAAAAAACCAAACATTACAGAAGTTGCCTTTGGGAAAGGTGTTTTGTTGAATAAAAATAAACTGAATTTATTCCCCCTGGTCCCAGGCAGGGAGTCCCGGTGGCGCTTCATTCGCATTTTAAAGTGCGATGAATTATTAAAAGCGTTTGTAAATTATTTGTATCAGTTGAATGTCAGACGCAGCCCGTTTTTGTAATTCTAATCTGGGCCGGATCTGTCCAATAGGGTGCTTTGCATAATAAAATACTCTCATGGGGATGTTGTAATCAGGTTGTTTACATGTTTATTATGTTGAAGGTTCTCTAAAGATGGTAGAAGTAGTTACCGATTCCCTGATCATGTCCTGAACATTGATATTCAAGTGCATTGATTTATTGATTATTGATTTTATTACTCAGATTGCACAGATTTGGTCTGTATTCAAATAAGGAGAATTTTCAAACATTTATTGCAGGTTGTTTGAGCAAGTAAAGTCCACTTTTATGTTTTTTTTTGGTTTTTTTGTTGGTTTTTCTTGAACAAACACTTCATCTGTGAATATAAATGTCAGTTTTATTAACACTGTTGGCAAGAAATGGGTTCTTTTTTTCTTCAGGGTTTTATTAGACACGACTGTGACGCGGAGAGCTTCCTGCCCTCTGCAGGACGACATTTAATACAGTAATAGTCTACTGTACCGAGGGGCTATTCGCAAAAAGTTGCGCAGTTTGAGCCGTTTTTAATGTGAAAAGGACAAAAATCTAAATTGGCCGAGTAGGAAAAGCATCTTGATGTTCATGTGAGGACTGGAGGGGCTTCAACACAGGGAGGGGCACGCCAAACTTTTCATTACTTTTTAACTTTTAATTTGTACTTTTATTTGTGATTTAAAGTTTTTTGTATGCATAATACAATAAATGTTTTACATATTAGGGGGCTGGATGAATTTCTTTCTTCTTGCTGAATAACAGTTTGTTAGAATTACAGGTGATTAAACTGAAGAGACTCGACGGTACACTCAAACATCTCCAACTGCTTTTAGTGAAAAACAACATCAGGGATCAGAGTTAGAGGTCTGGGTCCATCCTATAAGGTGGAAGGAGGAATGCTGTGGACGAGTTCATGCATTTTTCTCTTGGGTAAAGTGAGCAAGCGCTGATTAGTTAAACTAGAACACATTCAGTCGTGCAGTAAAAGCTGGAGGAGTGTATCGGGGGACCCTGCGCGGGTCCCTCCTTCGTGACGGAGGTTAGATTTAGGCCAAAAGCTCAAAAATCTTAGAACATCTCGGGCCTCAGGCGGTGCGTTTAGAACCGTTTCGTGGATGAACAGGGAGGCGGACGTCTGCTTCCATTCACCACCACTGAATACTGAGTTTCTCTAGAATGGAGTTTAATCCAAACCTGTGTTTTCACCTTAAACCCAGTTATGGGGGTTTAATCAGAGCCGAGTTCTCCGAGCAAGTCATGGAAGACCAAAGCCGGCCGTTAGAGATGGACTGTCTTATTATTCTCTAACTTTGCGCAGCGACTTTCCCTGAGTCTCCCTCTGCCTGGTCAGTGTTGATGCAGTAACCTGTTATATAGTTTGGTACTTAATAACCTGTAAGATGCTGTGTGTTCGGCTCAGACTCCTAATGATGCTCGTACGCGTTCAGTAGCTAGTGAAGACTTCCACTCCCACACTAGGAGTATTCCGGGTGCCTTTATGATGCTGCCACCCAAAATACAGCTCTGGAAAAAGTACGAGTTTATTTCTAACTCAGCGTCTCTGTGAATATGAACCCATTCCACTCCAGTGTCTGTTAAATTCCTGCACAAGCACCTCATTCTGCTTCATGAGGGACTGATTAGTGATCACCTGAATCACATCTTAT
>JBBIGA010117861.1:0-10175 GCA_037576975.1 Alestes dentex | reverse complement strand
ACTAATCAGTCCCTCATAAAGCAGAATGAGGTGCTTGTGTAGGAATTTAACAGACACTGGCATGGAGTGGTTGTCACTCAAAGAGACGCTGATTTAAAAATAAACTGCAGTGGACTCTTTCTTTTTTTTTTCCAGAGCTGTAATGATACGCCATCAGTTCATATCAGGAGGTCAACTTTTGAAGGTCAAAACTCAAAGCAACCAGCTAAATCTGGTAAATTTATCTGGCCTGGCTCTTTCATAAGAGTAGGCCCAACTTTGCAAACTGCTCTAGGCTGCGTTAAAGGTCACCAAAGGTTGAAGAGGGGATGACTCTATTTAGAAAACGTCTTTGCTAAGCCCACACAGAATCCTGTTCGGGGTTTATTTGTTTCATCTCCTGCACCATTGCCGGTCCTACCCTCCCTGCCTCCGCCGCTCGGTGAGAGATTTACAGATTGTAGCCACATGCTGTAGGCCGGGGAAGCAGGGCAAGAACACCTTCTGTTTCAAATGAAAAAGAGTTACACAACCCCTCTTTGCAGGTGTAGCACTAAAAAAAAAAAAACCTCGCCACCATCCCCCTCCACGCCGGCCCTTCATGTGTTTCGCTTTTTGAGCCACTAGCGACCCGATGCCTCACGCTGGAATCTAAATTACCGTTATCCAAACCAGACAGAAAGGGAGAGCAGGCGCAGACGCCAGACAAAAACACATTCCCTGAGGCTTTCTTGGCAAAAAAGTGACAAACTTCACAAAAAAAACCCTCCAAGTCTAGTTGTGTCGCTCCTGTTTTTCATTGCTTATTCAATAGTGATCAGTCTGTTTCTCTATTTATCCGTCCCGTCCAGTTCAGTCACCTGCAATTAATTCCCCAATCCTGGTCTCCCTTTCAGTGACAGAGGGACCAGATGAGTATGAAAAAAAGAGAAAAGCGAGAAAATGCAGCGCATTTAATGTCTTCTGGTTAAAAACGACGAAGCGAACGTCAACGCTCCGTTTTCTTCCGTCTCCCGGAGTTCATGATCGCAAACAATGAGCTCATCTCAAAGCTTCTGAGAAATTATTTCTGGACTACAAGGTCAGATGGTCGCTCAGTTTCTCTTCCTTTTGTCTTCTCTTTTCCTTTTTTTTTTTTTTCTAAATTCTGCATGTCAAGGTTTCCAAAGATAAAAAATACCAACGCGTCTATTTAAAAATAGATTTCTTTCTTTAAAAAAGTGCTTTTTTTCCCCCTCACAGCCGCGTGCGTCTTAAGGGGCCAGACTTGTAGAGATGAGCAAGGAGGCGCCGCAACAGTGAAAGGATTAATGTACTATACCATGGACGGACAGAATCTCTTTCTCTCTCCGTCTCTATAATCTCTGGTCCAGCCTGAGGATGTGGGATGAGGCACGTCACTGGGCTCTGGGCTAAATACACGCCGGTAATCCTCCCCGGCTGGGCGGCGGCGGTATTAGCGCTTGGCCCGCCGGGCCAGGGGACATATGGCTGGACTCCATGGTTAAAATGCCCAACAGCATACAAGAACTGCATGGACTGATTCTAAAAGGCTTTTAGACTGTCGTACCAGGGCTGCAAGGTCAAAACAATAGTGTTGCGTGGAGGTATATTAACTCTTAGAACTTATACCTTATCATCAGTGCTAAAAAAAAAAGCATTATAATTTTACACAGAGGTGGTTGATATATTTGGCCTCAATATATCACGATACTTCAATTTCACAATGCATCACATTCATTTTTTGTGGCACCTGGTAGCCTTTATTTTGTATTTATTTTTTTTTCTCCCAGTCATACCTCCTCGGGACAAAAATCTGTCAAAGGTGCTACATTTTTTGCTTACATCACATAATATACAACTTGTATGAGATTTTATGACCAATTTAAAGAAAAAGTGACGCATACAATCCTTGTATAAACAGTCCTCATTAAAATGTAAAACCTTACTTCGCATTTTGCCATGTTCTAGAAATGTAAAAAAAAAATTCAAAGAGAAAAAAAAAAACAAAACCCCACCAAGCACAGAAACTGAACCTGTTAATACAGAATGTAACTGCAAATTTGAAATCTAGTTTGTTATTTAACTAGATTAGTATCTATGTAACTACATAATCAAAGGATTATTTCCACGCAATAATAATGAAAAAGACTTCTGAAGGCTGAAAAACCGACTAAGAGAGTCTCTGGAGAACTACTGGCGCACAAGTGGTGGGTGGTGCGCCATTAGAAAGGCTCGAGTGCTGTCTGAGGGTTTGGTTATTTTACAATTTTCAGCAGACTTTGAGTTTGGTGGCACTGGTTCTTGGATGAAGCGTGGACTAGCAGTGCTAAAAATACAGACACATTCGTCTCCGCACGTTGCATTCTCCTGAGGCAACAGTGCCGTGCGCGAACTTGATAGGAAACTCAGTTGCAACAGAATAAAACATATGACCACAATGTGGCAAACGTGACTACATGCTTGATCCTCAAAGAAAGGGCAAGGTATCATCTTATCTTATAATTAGGCTAAAAGCTTTATTTCTTTTTTGTGTGCTGAGTGCAAGATTCCACTTATTAGATTTGTTTACTGTAGTACTCATATGCAATTACATATGTAAAAACATGGACACCCAAATTACAGCCACATTCTGAATCATCACTTTCAAGCCCATGTTTCCAGCTTGCTTCGTGTTAGAACTGATGTCAGAAAATGAGGGGAATAAAAGTGGCAAAAATGTGAGAAAAAAAGTGGCCAAACCAAGAATCTAAATAATAACAAGATATCCCGTCTTTTACTTGTACACTTCTACTTTCGACCACTTGTTTCAATAAGAGTCAAAAAATGGCTCATTTCAAAAATATCACACATGCATCCCAAACAAGCACACAAAGAACCTTTCATTATTAGCCCCTACTAGCTTAAGAATCTTGAATTGCTAGTAACGCCACTCCTCCGCCTGACTCATGCCCTGGCCTCTGGCTGCGTAGTCCTAGTCTGCCATTAAGGGCGGCAATTTGCTCTAATTCACACTGTCGTAAACACCTGCCTATTTAAAGCATCCGAGTGGAAGTGTGACGCGGGCGGGGGGTTTAGGTGGACTATGCATAGCCTCCCCGTAGGATCTGATACAGCCGAGTCATGCCAGGGGAGCGGAGGTCCGTGACGCTGCTATTACAGTCCTGAAGCCCAGCACACTCTGAGCTTCAGGTACAAATTGAGGCTGTACTGTGGAGTTTGTTGACACAAGGGCATGACTAAGACCTGCAACATGTCCAGGACTGCAGACTTAGCAAACACTTCCCCTTCAGCCCCGAAACAGCGATAAAGAGAAGTTCAGAAGTTATCAGTCTCACACATCCTGCATATCTCAGCTCTAACTGAGAAAGTGACGCTTACGTGCGTAACATTTAAAGCCTGATACAGCAAACGAGAGGAGAAAACCAAGAGGACTTAAACCGCCCTTTTGAACATTAACTTGTTAATAGGACTCGCAAAATTAGCGCCGTTCTAAGTTAGCGGGGTTTTGGCCGAGAGCCTGGTCAGTCAGTCTTCTTTTCACATTTTAAAGACGGGTCAGTCAATCTTCTTTTCACTTTTCTTTTTTTTAAAGACTGCTCATGTACTGGTGGAGGAAGAAACTGGGGTAGTTATTTCCTTAGTGAGTTTATTACTGATCAATAGAAGCAGCAACATAGCATTAGGCAGGCTAATCACTATGGATTACATGAATGTTCCCAACAAACAACATATTATTGTAAATACTTCTCTGGAAACAGTAAAAACCTGAAAGCCAAAACACCGTGTGACAGAAAAACACTAGTAAAGGGTGTGTCCATCTGGTTCAGTTTCTTACTGTAAGACAGATAATAGAAGAACTTAAAATATACATTGTTGTGCAAGCCAGCAGCTAATCAGCGCTAAACCATCAGGAAGGTATAATGTAACTGATTCGTAGATATGACCAGCAACACATTACAGTTTGTTTCAGGCCCAGTCCGTCTGTTTCAGTGTGTTATTGTGCTGCACACTTCTATAGGGATGATGTGTTCGGGCCTGCAGAAACTATGTGGCTTTCTGAGGCGACTGTGTGTTTCTCTCCGGGCGTTTTTGTGTGAGGGATGTATTAGCAAAAAAAAAAAAAAAACCCTAAATGTCAACTTTCTCCACGCTGCTGACTTGTCTTCCTCTTCCTCGTTTTAGCGGTAAAGCAAAGCAGATGTGTTTGAGTGAAGGTCTGTTTCTGTCACTGCCAATAATGACCACACCCACTCGAAAGGAAAAGTGAAGAGAGGGGAAAAGACCACCCATTGCTGAAAAGAACACGGACATTAACCAGGTTGAGCTATGGGAACATGATAAATAAAACCACGGGCACGGCCCTCGTTCAGATAATGTGACGTTTATGAAGTTTTGCCCCAAACAACAGCCAAGTTTGGACAAACTTAACTCACATCGTGCTGTTATCTGACTTCAGACGGAGGGTCTTGACCACTCTGGAATGGTTTCTGCCCTCTGAGGGCCAAAGAGAGACCGTTCTTTTTCTCATTAGCCTCTTTTTGCATTCCTTGCAGGACAGGCTGGCACGGGGACCTGCAGGAGCAGACAGTTTTTTTCTTTCTAGGGATAATGCTGACATGATTTTCCACTTAAAACTGGACGTGGTTGAAGGTCCGCGCTTTGCAACCTACCAGTCATCCGCGCGCAGATCTGCTGTTATCTGTGCAAACAGGGCGTGCTGAATGAAATTGAGGTCTAATCACTCTGAGCAAAACCATGCAAAAATGCTCCCGCCCTGCCTATTTACACACACAGTTAAGAAGAAACTGTGGCAGTTGACTGTTCCCACCTATGCTGTGCATTTTATAATAAAAAAAAAGTGTCAAAAGAAAAATAAAAAGCAACGAAAAGGATAAATGCACATGCAAAAGCAACGGATTCGAATGTAAACACTGCAGCTCATGCGTCACGCCAGCAGTGTGATTCAGACTGAGCTGCTGCCTCGCCCACAAAATTCGGCCAGAGGTGGCAAAAGTGGTCTGAAATAACACTCAGGGAAAATCTTCCCCACTGAATAATGATTCATGCAGGACTAAAACTAACCCCGAGTATGAATAATAATAATAAAAACACGTCATCTGCTTCCTTACAAAACTGCAGTGCAGCTTCTCTTTACATCCAGCATCTATCTGGATCCCCATTGACCTTACTTGCTTATGTATTTGGATTCTTTAGTTCAAAAATCAATTAAAGCTCAAAAATGAGAGAGCTGTGAGTCACAACAGTCTGCTGAACCAGCAGAAAATGAGATTAAACCCCCCAAAAAGAAAAATAACTAAATGGAAACAAGGCAAAGGAACATAACTGGAAAAGAAAAGGAGGATCAATTCTAATCAATTCAAAGACCAGAGACTTCTGAAGTAAACCTCAGGAAAATAACAGGCTGCTACAAGTCTGAACAAAAGACAGATTCATACATATGGAATAAGGAAGTGAGTGACCAACAGAGCAATGTCTGTTTTATTTTTTTTAAAAAGGGTAACGGAAAATTACCCTTATAGTCAGAACAACCACAGTACACAGGGTGAACTTTCTCTGCATTTTACCCATTCAACCCATTTTAACCCATTCATCAAGTGAAGCAGTGGGCTGCACCCAGGGAGCAGCGCGTGGAGACCTTGCCTCAGTGGTGCCTGGGACTAGAACCCATGACCTTCTGACCATTAACCATCACCAGTACTCATTCTAATAGATCCAGTGTAGCTATTAAATCTCCAATGTGGACAAAAGTATGGGGACTTTAACGACACTGCACTCAAATCCATTGACTTTAATCTGGAGTTGGTCCTCCTTTGCAGCTATAACAGCTTCCACTCCTCCTGAAAGACTTTCCACAACATTTTGCAGTTTCTGTGAGAATTTGTGCCAATTCATCTTGTGCCCATTCTAACAGCAATTCCCTAACCACCACCACCACCACTCAGTCTATGAAACCACAGAACCTATGAAAACTACACTATATGGTCAAAAGTATTGGGACGCCTGACCGTTCCAACAGGGATTTTGATTAAATTGCATTCAGACCTCTTTGCAGCTATAACAACAACTCCCCAACCACCACCACCACCACTCTGTCTGCACAGTTCAAACTCAGAAACAAACTCTGAGAGAGAGAGAGAGAGAGAGAGAGAGAGAGAGAGAGAGAGAGAGAGAAGCATGACCCTCTCTGTCAGCCCCTCACCTCTGCCTGGAGTCCAGCGACGAGCCGCAGCTCTGGACGGACAGCAGCGTGGGGGACTTGCGGGGTCCCAGCGGGGTGGGCTTGAGGCTGGACGGGGACAGGAGGTTCCCCTGGGAGGAGAAGGAGCAACTCTCTCGCTCGGGGAAGACCTCATGCTCGTAGTCCGAGTCGGAGGGCAGGACAAGGATGGGCGGCACGGTGAGGAGCCCGAGGCCCCCGCAGCTGCCCGAGGGGGAGAGGCTGAGACTGGGAAAGGTGCTGCAACTGCTCCCGGCTGGAGAGAGCGGCTCCCCGGGGACGGTGCCCAGGTCGCCGGCCTCCAGGGCCGCATCGTTCAGCTGCAGCACCGGCCGTCCGTCGAGGGAGATATTCGTGAGGAACAGCAGGGCTGCCCTCCTCCTCCGGGAGTCTCGGCTCTTCTTTGCAGGCTCTCTGTGAAGTTTCCCTGGGCAGCTGCTCAGCGCGCACGCAGCAGCAGCCGCCGCCATTCTCAACTAGAGGATGTAAATATTACAGTCAGCCCCTTCTACTCTAGCGCGGGAACCAGGCCACGCCCACAGAGTTCTGACTGGCTCTCGGACGGTGATTATTCTAAATAGGCGGTTCTGATTGGACGCCGTGGGTCAGAGAGGCGTCACGAAAACAACATCAAAGGATTTTCCAGAGAGGTGCAGGCACTGCAGTTGCTCCGGCATCTCTGTGGTGTCTGTTATTATGTCATTGCTCAGTGTGCGAACGACATTTACAGGCCTGGCTGGATAAAAAAGTAGTTTGTTTCTGCAAAACAACAGTGTAGCATCCTAATGCAAAAAGCTAATGCGTTTGTTATAATACTCCACTGACACATTCAGTCAAGTACATTATATGGCCGAAAGTATTGGGGCGCCTGACCATTGACATTGCATTCAAATATGGAGTTGATATGGTACCACCTTTTCAGCTACAACAGCTTCCACTCTTCTTGGAAGGCTTTTCACAAGGTTTTGGAGTTTCTGTGGGAATTTGAGCCCAGTCATTCTGTAGAGCATTTTTGAGGTCAGACACTGATGTTGGATGAGAAGGCCTGGCTCACAATCTCCATTCCAGATGATCTCAAAGGTGTTAGATGGGGTTGAGGTCAGGACGCTGTGCGGGCCAGTCAAGTTCCTCCATCCAGCCACGTCTTTATGGAGCTCGCTTTGTGCACTGGAGCACAGTCATGCTGGAGTAGAAAAGGTTCTTCCCCAAACTGGGTCCACAAAGTTGGAAGCATGGCGATGTCCAAAATGTCTTGGTCTGTTGCAGCATTAAGATTGTCCTTCACTGGAAGAAAGGGACCACCTGAATTCAGTAATTAAGAGGTGTTTGCCAGTACTTTTGTTCATATAGGGTAGGTTTATTGTCTTTTCAGCCATATATACACAGCACACTGTGAAACCAAACAACGTGGCTCCAGGACCACGGTGCAACACAAGAACAGAAACAGAATACCACAAGACCACAAATGCAGCCAAGCCAACAGAGAGTGCAAGAAAAACACAAGAGCAACAAAACAACCGGACAAGACAGCATTTAGTGCTGTTGGCAATAGCTACGGTACTGGTCTGAATGAATACAGTATCAAGACAGTTACGTGTGCAAAAATTACATTACATTATTAATATGACTTTTAATGATACCGCTGAAGTTTTTGCAGCATTCTCCCATTTGGAGAAAATGACACAACTGGGCATAAATGTTAATGATGCAAATGAAATAAAATCCGGTAAATGAAGGCCGATAATTACAAAAGCCCACTTTGGGAGTCTCTGCTTACCTGTTATGACTTTGTAGTTATTATTCCTTTAACTGGTTATATTAGAGGGGGAATGTTTTCTTCTGGGGTGTTGTGGGTATTGTTTGTTTATATGTGTTTGTGTGTGTGTGTGTGTGTGTGTGTGTGTGTGCGCGCGCAAGGATAGTTATTCTATTATTATTCTATTAGTGGAGAAAACCACAAAACAACAAAACAAACGTTAAACCCACATGAGTCTTCTGAGTTTTTTTGTACCGATGAATTAGTGGCACATTGAAAAGTATAAAAAAAAATGATTTTCACCAAAATCAGACCACGAAAAATAAAATAATGTCTTAGACATCATGTACTGAAATTTTACAATTGCTCTCATGTGAGGCAGGTTTTAGAGGGATTAAATACTGTTGGACATCTGGTTCCTATCATCACCACAGTGAACGATCCTGACTCTGTGAGGAAGCATTTCACAACAAACCACATCCATTTAGTTCTGTAGATTTTTAAAAAAATCGGTGGAATCCCCCTTTGAGCAGATCATTGTAATGTCAGACCACACTTTGCTTTTAAATTACCGCTCAATAAATGTAAGATATTTTTGGGAATACTTTTAAAACATTTGAAACATCTCATTAAGTCTAAAAACATTCTTGTCCATGTACTGGTGGTTCCAATCTAAAACCTAATAGAAGAGTATTATAGGAGTTGCATAAAATCTACTAGTATTAGTGCATCTAGATGAACCTGCATCTTTCATGATTTACCAAGTTTAGTCACCTTGACTTGTGATTACTAGGCAATTCTCACTGATGGGTCTAAAGTCTTTAGTCGGGCCCTCATGGATAGTGACAGAATTGTGCATCTATGACTCGCATTATGCCACATTTTCATTTTATAATGTGAACCTAACACTAGTAATTATTACATATGAGCTGTTATTTTATTCATTGAGATTCATTGATCATTCATTTGTATGAACTGATTTGTGTACTGGGGTCCACAGGATTCCGAGAGCACTCTGACCTGACAAACCTTTCAAACCTGTGACTTGTCCAGAACGGTACTGTAAAAATAGCAGTGTGGTCACTTCACGTCTGCCAGCTGGGTCTAAACCTGCCGTCAGCTGTTCTATTCAGAGCTCTGCACAGACAATAACAGACGATAAGCCTAGATGTCATTACGACACGAATTCACTTTATTGCCATACAGCTATAAAAATTCAAATCTACCAAATGAACCTTTCCAAGGGTAATTGCCTGGGCTGGCCCGTGCAAAGACCCCATTTAGAGGTCACTTATTGTAAATGCCAGGCTCATAAAATCGATGGACAATAGTTTCCATTTGCACATTGGTTCCAGCGCTGTGACACAAACCTTTTCTCTCCAACGAAAAGACGCAGACACACATGACCGACAAAATTCTCAGTGTATTGGACCAGAATTTCATAATCTCGCACGCAGCCATAATCCAGTAACCACCTGTGTTTGGGATCTGACATTGTTCCTTGGAGGGGAGGTTCAGTTGTAATGCTCCCCCCCTCCCTTCCTGAAAAAAAAAAATACAGCTCAGGACGATTACATAAGTTGTGATTAGCCTCACAGATGTAGGCGCCCGCTGATGACCCTCAGGGTCTGTGTGCTCAGTGCCCATTATCCCTGGCGTGGACCCGGGGCTGCCAGTGGACTCTGACAAGGTTATGGTGGCACCAGAATGTCAGCAGCGCTGGGCTTTTCATCCCTTTCCCCTGAGGACCAGAGAGCCGCGCGACAGGCGGAGTCATGCGGCTCCAGGCTCTTACAGATTACTGTGCATTAAGCAGAAACAATCTCTCTTTCTCTTCTCGCTTCCTCTCTCTCCCTCTCTCTCCCTCTCTCTGGGTTTCGGATGTATGTGGACTCTATAATCAAATAACCCTTTATGACTATCACTTCTGCTGTGCTTTCTCTACTACTGTTATTCTCGACTCTCTCTCGCTCACTCTCTCTCTCTCTCATTTATGCATCTTTCCGTCGACAACACAATACTCTGTCACTGCCATTGTACTTCTACTACAGTTAAAACGGCACTGAATATACTGCATTCAAATGTGTACTCAGAGTTGCAGAGACTTGTTAACTGGGGAGGTGTGGTCTAGTGGGTAGGATACTTGCCTCTGGACCAAGAGGTCATGGGTTCGAATCCTACCTTCAGCACACCACCACT
>JBBIGA010117860.1:0-10175 GCA_037576975.1 Alestes dentex | reverse complement strand
GATGTCGGGGATGATGGTGTTAAAGGCTGAGCTGAAATCGATGAAGAGCATTCTAACGTAGCTTTCCCGATGCTCCATTTGGCTCAGCGGGGTGTGAAGGGCGGTGGCTATGGTGTCCTCGATTGACCTGTTTGCTCTGAAGGCAAACTGGTGGGGGTCAAAGGAGGAGGGGGGGCAGGCTTTAATGTGGTTTAGGACTAGCCGCTCAAAACACTTGGTGATGATATGTGAGAGTGCAACTGGGTGGTAGTTATTTAGGCTATTTGTGGCTGACTTTTTGAGTATTGGGATGATGGTGGCAGACTTCAGACAGGCTGGGATGGTGGCCTGCGTCAGGGAGAGATTGAAAATTATGGTGAAGACCTGTGAGAGCTGGTCTGCACAAGCTGTGAGTACCTACCCTGGGACTCCATCCGGTCTGGCGCGCTTTCCTGGGGTTCACCCTGCTGAGCATCCATTTAACATCCTGTACCTGTACAGTCAGTGAAAGGGAGCTGGAAACTGGTTGATGCTGGGATGGTGTTACTGCTAGCTGTGGGGTTTGAGTCTCAAAGCATGCAAAGGTGTTCAGCTCTTCTGCTAGCACAATGCTCAAGTCCCCAGCTGTGTGGGTCTGCCCCCCGAAGTTGGTGATCTGCTGAATATCCTGCCACATCTGCTGAGTGTTGTTGTCCAGGAGGTGATTTTCTATGTTCCTTCTGTAGTTGGCTTTCTTGATTGTCCTTTTCAGATCTGCTGTGGCAGCACTGTACAGTTCTTTGTTTCCTGACCTGAAGGCGGAGTTCCAAGTCTTGAGTTGTTTGCGGAGCTGGCTGGTCATCCAGGGCTTCTGGTTGGGAAACACTCAGATGCGTTTATTCACTGTAACATTCTCCACACAAAATGTGATGTAGGACAGGGCAGCTTCTGTGTGTGCAGCCAGGTCCTGGTGTTCAAAAACACCCCATTCAGTGCGAGTAAAGCAGTCTTGAAGCTCAAGAAGTGAGTCTTCCGGCCATGTGGTGATGGACTTGATCACAGGAGCAGTGATTCTTCTGATAAATGTTTATGCAGGGGTAAGGAGCAGAGAGAGGTGGTCTGACTGGCCTGAGCTGTGTGGCTCTGTATGCATGTTTAATGTTAGTGTAGACGTGATCTAATGTGTTGTGCCCTCTGGACACTTAACATGCTGATAGAAATTAGGCAGGACAGACTTTAAGTTTGCCTTATTAAAATCACCAGCTATAATATGTACATCATCTGGATAAGTCTGCTGTAGCTTGTTGATGGTGTCTGATAACAGCAAGAGAGCTATGCTAGAATTAGCACTGGGTGGAATGTAAACAGCTGTGGTTAGCACAGCTGTTAGCTCTCTCAGTAAGTAAAAAAGGACGGCATTTTCCTGAAATTGACTGAAAGTTAGGTGAACAGTGTGTATGTATGACTAAACTAGCTATACACCAGCTGTTATGCACGTATATGCACAAACCACCCCCTCTGCTCTTACTGGAGTCTTTGTTTCTGTCCCAGTGATGCACAGTTCAGCTTGCTAGTTGCAAGTCCACTTTGGGAATCAGTGGGTTCAGCCAAATTTCGGATATTACTGAAACACAGCAGTCCTGAACATAGCGATTCCCTCCATGAGTAGTTCAAGCTTGTCCTTTTTGTGGATCAGGGAAGCACGGCAAAATCTGAAGTAGCCTGTGTCCTGCTTCACGGTAGCATTTCTCAGTGTTAGAACCTGACTGTATAAACTGACTCTCTGCACCTCTAAAGATCTCTCTAGGCTCTTCTCATGTAAATAAAATATATTATTCTCTGATTATGCATATTATTTGGCTATTTCTCATCATTATCAGTGTTATGAACTGACTATAAACTGTATAAACTTAAAGGGAGCATTTTTCGACAAGGCAAGACACCGAGTGAAGCACACCCCCACATTAAAATGCTTCTGATATGCGACAGAGGCGCGATAAACAAGGAGAAAGGAATCCTCAGACGTTCAGACAGAGCAGTTTCTCTTTTTCTGTACAAGAAAAGTAGCCCAGGCATACCACAGCACTTGTCAAAATAACGTACGATCGGATTAACATAACAGTTCGGTTGGGTTCTTTTAATCTGATTTAATTTAATCAGATTTAAAAAAAGTGTCCATGTAAATGCGACTACTGTCTGATCTAACACTGATGAATGTCGCATGACAGGATTAGAACGACACTGGATTCATCAAACTGAATGTCCTTACATTGTGGTTTTAATGTCTGTCCACAGTGCCAACAGGATACCGAACAGAGGATACCAGACCTGGAGCTCAAATTAGGACACTATTTTTAAAAAGCGTACAGCTGGGAATACTATTTAGGCATATAAAAAAAAGTCAAACATAAATGTCCAAGTATTTCCTGTTTAGAATTCAGTATTCTTAAGCAAAGCACTGAATCTCATTCATTGAGTCTACTAAATTAATCTAGCACACTTCTGAAACTATCCATTACAAAATTGTTTCTCACTAGGGCCACTTTTCTGTGGGACACACTTACAGGTAGGCCATACAGGTGGCCTAATGGTTAGGGACTTGCCTCTGCGATCAGAAGGTTGTGGGTTCAAATACCAGGACTTTTGCCTATTTACATGGACTGGAACATGTATAAAAAAAAGGGAATTTCATGCCTATCTGTCTGTGTACGTTTGAGCAGTATGGCTGTTTCTGTCATTGTGTTTGCCAGCTCTGCATTTCCTTTCTTGGGTCTTTATGCCTCAACCATTCTCTCTAACATTCTCCTTCCCCCTACTCTCACACAGTGACCCTGCCATCACCTGACCAGCTCATTTCATAGACCATAAGTGCCTCATGCAGAATTTTCAGAATGAGCACTGACCAGCAGTCAGGCTTTGTGGACAAACCTAAAGGCTACATTATATCCAGTACACACCATGGATATAATCTCTCTGCACTCCTGGTTTGTGACATGGGTATCTAATACCTTTTTATAAATGTTATGTTATTATAAATGTATATTACTTCGTCATCACATGTGCAGGGAACTGTCAAAAAAGACAAGATGTTGCCAGTTTTTTTGCCGCATTATTAATGTTATTTCAGTCATGCAATTCTTAAGTATATACTGTACTGCAATACTGAGTATATCATGGGTATTATCAGTACTTTTAGAAGACTGTGCAATGGCAGATATCTATAGGGTGTGCCCTCATTAATTGAATTAATTATTTAACATTTTTTATCATCTCATTAGTTGATCAGTGTCATTAGTATAATCAATAAAATCATAAATATCATGATCTCTAATTTCTGACTAAAGATGGTAATGTTAATGTTCTGTTATTTAACTTCTTCTTTCTCTTTCGGCTTTACCCTTCAGGGGTCGCCACAGCGAATCATCTGTCTCCATTTAGTCCTAAATGTTCTGTTATTTAACTAATAAGAATTATTTGATATAGAATTTTGGTATTAATCGATATTACAAACATCAGTATTTTAAAGGTTACAGTTTGAAATTATTTAAATTATTTATATGACTGAGGATTCAAAAGGAATGCCTGGAATGTAATTCTTTGTCACTGGAGACACAGGAAATATCTGATGTCCTAGGCCATCAGAGCAGTGAAGCACATCTTCAATATCTCTATGAGTGCCACCATCTTTCCAAGGTGCTTCAAATCCACATCTTCATGAAGTGCTTTGAGGGGCTCATCATGAAGCACATAAAATCACTGCCTCTCTCACTTTAAACCCCTGCAGCATCCCAACTGCTCAACAGATGATGCCATCACCACCACCCTTGACTTGTCCCACCCCCACCAAAAAGGACACTTATCTGAGAATGTTGTTCATAGACTTCAGCTGGGCCTGAACCCCTCCCTCTGCAATTGCATCCTGAACTTCCTGACTCCAGCACCACCATGCTGAGCACACTATACCCCCAGGGCTGAATGTTCAGCCCCCTGCTGTTCATACTGATGACCAATGACTGTGCAGCATAGTACAGTTCAAACCACATCATCACTTACATCCTACCAATGAAAGGACCGTGGTGGGTTTGATCAGCGGGAGCGATGATATGGCTTACAGAGAGCAGAGCCAACAAACTGAATGTGGACAAAAGTGTCTCTGAATGTGGACAAAACAAATGTGATGGTTGTTGTCTTTAGGTAGGCACAATATGATCGCTCTGCTGAAACTCAACAGCTCCTCAGTAGAGGTTCACAGCACCAAGGTCTCACATCATCGCAGTGAACCTCCCATGGACCCTCAACACCAGCTTCATCACCAAGTAGACCCAGCAGCATCTCTACTTCCTAAGGAGAGGACACCCCCCCAAATCCTGATTTCATTCCCACTATAGAGCCTATAGAGAGAATCCTGTGGAGTTGCCCCCTGCCTTGCTTCAGAAATGTTTCAGTTTTGGATTGCAAGACCCTACACAGGACAGTGAAGACAGCTGAGAAGATCATTGGGGTCTTTCTCCCCTCCTTCATTTTTACATCACACACTGCATCCACAAAGCCACAAGCTTTGTAGATGACCCCACCTGCCTCTCACACACCCCCTTCTCCCTCTTCCCATCTGCCAAAAGGTTCTGTAGCACACAGGCCTCTAGGAAACATTTTCTTCCCTCATCAGTCAGAAATTAATCATAAACTACAAATACACACACACACAAACACACACATGCACACACAAATACACGTATAACTAAATGTCTTCCTCCCCATAACAAAATACATATACACAATGTATACAGCTTACACCACAACTGCCATTGTTAATATTCCTTTTTTTTATAAACTGCATTCTTTGTCCCGCCATTGTTTGTACAACTATTATTTATTACTATCTTATTCTATATATGCATTTTTGCACACATAATGACTCTGCTGCTATAATACAATATGTCAAAATACTTTAATTCAACTACACTAAAAACTGTTTTGTCCTGTTGTATTGTTGCTCGTGTGTTTTTCTTGCAGTGTCTCTCTTGTTCTCTTTGCACTCTGTGTAACTTTTATTTTAGAAAATGCTGATAAACACAGTACCACACAAAAAGCTCAGGGTGATACATTAATTTTGGCCAATATGGGTGTCACACTGCTGACTAGAATGCAGGAATGAGAAGTAGACGCGCAAGTGTGGCGTGGCAGATGAGCCCAGATGCGGGGACACATGAAAGAGCTGGTGAACCATGCACTTTGTTCTGAGAACGCTCTGAGAGGAGTAGAGATTCCCAACAAGGAATCCTCGTTCTCACACACACACAGGATAGGGTAGATAAGGTTGGTGGGGGAGATGAGAATACTCACGGTACCGCGAGAATGAGCTGAAGTTGGCTTAGGCATAGAGGAAACCCTAATGTCTGGGTGTCGGATATCACCTAATTTCCTGTTTATATACCCTACGTGTGTGTTACTTCTGATGACCCATGACGTCACATGTCCTGGTGTGTGTGATAGTACCCCTCCTCCAGGGCCGGCACCTAGCGACAGTAGTCCCGGATGAGAGAAGTGTCCAGGATGTGGCGGCCGGGGACCCAGGACCGTTCCTCCGGACCATAGCCTTCCCAGTCAATGAGGTACTGGGTGCCACGGCCACGTCGTCGCGAGTCCAGGATCCGCCGGACCGTGTGAACCGGACCACCGTCGAGGATACGAGGCGGAGGGGGAGCCGGAGCCTGGGGAGACAGAGGGGAGAAAAAAACAGGTTTAAAATTAGACAGATGAAAGACTGGGTGGATACAGAGGGAGGCAGGCAGCTGGAGCTGGAAGGTGACAGGGTTGATACACTGAGTGATTTTGTAAGGTCCGTTGTAGCGGGGAGCCAGCTTTTTGGATGGAGTATGGAGGCGGATGTTTTGTGTAGATAGGTAGACCCTGTCACCTACATGGTACATGCGTCCCATAGGGTGCCAGCGGTGATGTTGGTGGGCGTAGCGCAGGTTAGCGCGTCAGATGGCACCTCGGGCTTGGTTCCATATCCGCCGGCACCGCTGGACCAACTGTTGGGTGGACGGAACCTCAACCTCCGGCTCTTAGTGTTTGAACACCGGGGGCTGATATCCGTAGCATACCTTGAATGGGCTTAGACCTGTGGCTGAGGAGGTCAGGAGGTTGTTGGATAATTCAGCCCAGATGAGGTAGCGCACCTAGGAGTGCTGACGCTCGGACACGAAGCATCAGAGGAAGTGCTCCAGTTGTTGGTTGGCCCACTCTGTCTGGCCGTTGGTTTGGGGGTGGGATCCGGACGTGAGGCTGGTGGTGATGTTGACCAGACGGCAGAAGGCCCTCCAGAATCTGGCTGTGAATTGGGGCCCTCTGGCTGAGACGATGTCCTTGGGGAACCCATGCAACCAGACTATGTGCTCGATGACTAATTCGGCCGTGGTCTTGGCCATGGGGAGTCCGGGGAGAGCCACCAGGTGCACAGCCTTGGAGAACCGGTCCACAATGGTGAGGATGGTATCCTTGTCCATGGACTCGGAGAGCCCAGTGATGAAGTCGAGGGAAATGTGGGACCACGGTCGGTGTGGTACTGGTAAGGGTTGGAGTTGACCCGGAGCTGCGGTGTTTTTGGTCTTGGTGCGGGCGCACGTGTCACATGCCTGGATGTAGGACCTGGTGTCCTTAGTGATGGTGCTCCACCAGAAGGCTCTCTTCAGGAGAGTGAGGGTTCAGTTGAAGCCAGTGTGGCCGGCGAGCATGGAGGAGTGGGCCCACTGAAGGACTTCAGGACAGAGAGGGGAAGGCACAAACAGCTGGCCAGGTGGAATGTCCACGGGAGGTGGTTCCAAGGCATGCCCCTGGTGCACTTGTTCTTCCAACCCCCACCGGAGAGGGGCCACGATGCGTTCGGGATGGAGGACAGGCACGGGTTCCATCCGGAGAGGCTCAGTCTGGTGTTTTTGGACCCCAGACGGTAAGAGAGGTGGAAATTAAACTGCTCGAAAAAGAGCGCCCACCACGCTTGCCTAAGGTTTAACTGCCTGGCTTGCCAAATGGTGATAAGGTTTTGGTGGTCCGTCCAGACCGTGAATGGCTCACTGCCGCCCTGGAGCCAGTGATGCCACTCCTCTAGAGCCCACTTGATGGTGAGCAGGTCTCGGTCCCCAACCCTGTATCGCTGCTCAGTGGGGGTGAATTTTCTAGAGAAGAAACTGCATGGGTGCAGTTTCTGGTCTGGACCTCGCTGTGAGAGGACGGCTCCTACGCCCACATCAGAGGCGTCCACCTCGACAACGAAGGGTTTGGTGTGGTCCGGGTGAGAGAGAAGGATGGGAGCAGAGGTGAAACGGTGACAGAGGTCTCGGAAGGCTTTGATCGTGGCTGGAGTAAGTGTGAAGGGTCCGGTGGTGGGTTTGGTGAGAGCAGTGAGAGGTGCTGCAGTCGTGCTGAAGTCCCGGATGAATCGCCGGTTGAAGTTGTCGAACCCCAAAAAATGTTGCAGCTGCTTAAGCATTCTCGGTAGGGTCCAGGAACGCACAGCCTCCAGCTTCTGGGGATCCATGGCCACACCCTGGGGGGAGATGACAAACCCAAGGAATGTGGTGGAATGCTGGTGGAAAGCACATCTCTCCAACTTACAGTACAACTGATGGGCCAGCAACCTCTGGAGGACTGCTCGGACATGCTGAGTGTGTTCCTCTTCATTTTTGGAATAGATAGGATGTTGTCTAGGTAGGTGAAGCACCATCTACCCAGCATGTCCTGGAGAATGTCATTGATAAGGTTCTGAAAGGCAGCCGGACTATTACTTAACCCAAACGGCATAACCAGAGTTTCGTAGTGGCCGGTGGGGGTAATGAACGCTGTCTTCCACTCGTCACCCTCTCTGATGCGGACCAGGTTGTAGGCACTTCTGAGGTTCAGCTTGGTGTAGATGCGGGCACCAGAGAGGGCGTCCAGGGTGGTGTTGGAAAGAGGGAGAGGGTGATGGTTCTTTACGGTGATGTCACTGAGCCCCGATAGTCGACACAGGGACGGAGACCACCGTCTTTTTTCTTTACAAAGAAGAACCCCGTGGCCACAGGGGAAGATGAAGGATGTAACGTTCCGTTACGCAGGCCCTCAGCGACATACTCCTCCATGGCCTTCTGTTCTTCCTTTGTGAAGCCTGGGAGGTTGATAGCCAGATCATAGGGGTGATGAGGAGGCAACTGCACGGTGTGACGCTTACTAAAAACCCCCGCCAGGTCGCGGTACGGGACAGGAATTGTCTCTGGGTCGACGTTGGGGGCCTCAGACTCCCCCGACTCCGCATGTCTCCGTCTTCGCCTGGGAGCATAGCTCCTGACAGGTCGGCCCCCACTGGAGGATTTTCTCCTGGCTCCAAGAGATGAGGGGGTCGTGGAGCTTGAGCCAGGGATGCCCAAGGATGATGGGAGGGCCAGAGAGTCTGGTAATGAAGAATCGAATCTTTTCGTGGTGATCATCAATGGAAAGGTGGGTGAGTGGTGTACATTTAACGATGGGGCTGTTGGAAAGGGACCGACCATCGACGGCGGTGATGTGAACTGGCGGAGTTAACACCTCTGGTCGGATCCCCAGCTGGGCAGCATTAGCCTGATCGATGAAGTTTCCTGCCACCCCTGAATCAACGAAGGCGGAGGTCTTGATCCATCGGTGGCCCAGCTGGAGACCTACCTGGATGGTGAGGCGTGAAACGGTCGGTATGCAGGAGGTGGCAACATGCAGACTGGGTGAGTTCCTCCCTCTATTCACCTGGCCTGACCGTTTCCCGGACGGACAGGGTAGATGGCTCGATGGCGATTGGGGGAGGTGCAATAGGCACAAAGGCCCTCGCGATAGCACCGCTCCTTCTCCGCCGGAGACAGGAAGGTGCGTCCTAACTGCATCAGTTCCCCGGCTCCGGAGGAATGGGCCTCTGAGGTGGGTAGTGGGGAGGCTCAGGCCGGGGCGGCTGCAGTTAGGGTGGTGTCGAAAACTCTGGTCCTGGGCGCGGGCTTGGGAAAGGAGGTGAGCCGCTGATCTATACGCAGGGCCAGCTCAATCAGGCCCTCGAGGGTGGAAGGAATCTCCCGGCTAATTCATTTTTCATGCGGCTGGAGAGCCCCTCATAATAAGCCGTGCGGAGCGCGGCGTCGCTCCATGCGGTCTGGACCGCGAGGGTCCGGAATTCAGCGTTGTATTTGCTCACGCTCCGCTCGCCCTGGTGGAAGTGATAGAGCTGGGAGTCCACCACCACCTCACTCTCTGGGTGCTGGAACGCGGCCTTGAGTTGTTGGGTAAAGCTCTCGTAAGAGTGTGCCACAGCGCTGTCGGCTCTCAAGACGACGGTGGCCCACTCGGCTGCCTGCCCGGCGAGGAGGGAGGTGAGGAGGGCAATCCGGCTTTGCTCCATGGGGTAGCGGCTGGGCTGAAACTCAAATAAAAGGGACAAATGGGTTAGGAAGACTTAACATTTTCCACTCACACCATCCCATTTGGCCAGGAGAGCAATTTTTGAAAAGTTGGAGGGTTGGATGGGAGGGGGAGTGGGTTGGACCGCCAGCTGGGGCGCCGGCTCGGCAGGATAATCCACGTGGACCTGTCACAGAGCCGTGAGCTCCATGTGGAGGGTGACCACCTCCGTGCAGAGACCCGTGACCTCCTGCTTGAGATTCACGATCTCGACCGCCTGCTGAGTTATGGTGTCCCAGACACGGGCGAGATCCGCTGGGCTCACTTCGGACCCAGACATTCTGTCACACTGATGACTAGAATGCAGGAATGAGAAGTAGACACCCAAGTGTGGCGTGGCAGATGAGCCCAGACGCGGAGACACACGAAAGAGCTGGTGAACCACGCACTTTGTTCTGAGAACGCTCCGAGAGGAGTAGAGATTCCTACCAAGGAATCCTCATTCTCACACACACACAGGATAGGGTAGATAAGGTTGGTGGGGGAGATGATACTCACGGTACCATGAGAATGAGCTGAAGTTGGCTTAGGCATAGAGGAAACCCTAATGCCTGGGTGTCGGAAATCACCTGATTTCCTGTTTATATACCCTACACGTGTGTTACTTCCAATGACCCGTGACCAGTGTTGGGAGTAACGCGTTACAAAACGTAATATATTACAGTAACATATTACTTTTTGCTGTATCGCAGTAGTGTAAGGCATTACTAATCAAATTTCAGTAATATTTTACTCGGTACATATTCAGCAATGCTTGCGTTACA
>JBBIGA010117859.1:0-10176 GCA_037576975.1 Alestes dentex | reverse complement strand
GAACAATAAAACAGTTTTATTCATGCTATCAATACAGTTTCTTAGTAAGACCCATCTCTGCAGTACTGCAGACTGAAACAGAGTTGCCTGTGCGTTGTTTGTTACTATGCTGACAGACAGAAACCATGATCTCCGCCTTTCTGTTCAAAAACATGTTTTAAATCACTTTTAAAGCATTACCTTTTTCTTCTTTGGGCTGGGCCTTCAGGAGACCTATGAATAAATCAACAAACAGCAAACTAACAAAAGTAACAGCAAAGTGTATTTACCCTCGAGAGCCTTCGCTTCAACAAAAAAAACTTGGGTGGAACATGCAGCTACTATTGCTTTCACTTCACATCACTGAAGAAATCTGGATCTTCACTCTGTGGTAATTCACATGATTACTGAATTATTGAAGTCAATAAATACATCTGGGTGCAGCTTATTTCGCAAATCTTCATAGCTATATTAACATGTTGATAAGTCTTTCTTCAAAGTTAAACTTGAGCAAAGAAAACAAGGCTGACTACTGATTACTCATCATATGCTGTGATATATCATGGGAAGAAAGTATTATGATCAGTTACTACATAATGTAATATTTTTCATATTTTTCATTTGACTGATATGCATGTGGATGGATTAATGGATGGATGGATGGATGGATGAATGGATATATGGATGGATGGATGAATGGATGGATGGGACCATGGATGGATGGATGGAAGGATAGATGGATGGATGGATGGATGGATGAATGGGACCATGGATGGATGGATGGAAGGATGGATATTTTTTTTTCATGTTTTTCGTTTGATAGCTCTGCTTTAAATGTAGATGGATGGATGGATGGATGGATGAGTAGTTGGGTGGATGGATGAAGCATAGCACAGGTCTCTACAGCATGATGGGGGATGTTTAAGTAAAGGATGACTGCACAGCAAGGCTGTAATTTAGCTGGCACAATAAATATGGCTGTTAGTGGCACATCCCATGGCAAAGCATGGCCTCAGCATTTAACAACATCAGAGCAGGAGAAAGGGTTCTGTGTGTGCATGTCAGTGTCAAAGTGGTAGGAGGAAAAAGGGCTTTATCTGGAAATATGTCTTAGAGATTCACAGCTCTTTTTGAGGGAAATATTCCAAGAACCATGACGCCATTAAAGGCAGGGAGGACCCTGGTTAACACCAGCCAACAGACTGTGTTTTGATGTGTAGTGTGAAAAATGACATTTAGTTGAAGTGCTGCTGTTGCTCTATATTGCAAGATAATTCATACTGTTACACTGCACTATCATGTAGTCACAAAAATGTAGTTAACATGACAAAAATGTAATTCTGGAATGCTCAGGGAGCTCTGTTTTATTCGTGTTTGTTTCTGATAATTACATGATTCCTCTTTTCCTCAGATCCATACTACTGTTAGGAAGCCACTCTGTTTTCGCAGTGCAGGCTTAACTTAGAGTTAATGCAGAATGTAGGCTACAGTGTGTGATATTAAAAGTTGATTGAGAATGCATAATTACAAATAAACAGTGAATTGACACACTATGAGTAGCATTAGATGGAACTCATCATTCTCACTATATAGTAGGGGTTGCACATCTATTGTTTTTTTACTAGTTGATTAGTCATTCAAAGAGCAGGGAACTAGTTGTCATTACCAAAAAGACAACGTTTTCATGTTCCAGGTGTCAGTGAGACGAATTTTGTCATAAAAGATGCTTAAGGTTGTCTTTATTGTTGGCAGCGCTGTGTTTCTTCAGTGCAGTTTGTATCAGCTAGTGTTTATCACTGTTTTTTTGGTTAATCAATGTACAGCATTGTGGGAGATACAGATCAAGCTTCTTGTCAAATAAAATAAAATGTCGGACTGTACCGCATTAATATTGCCAATTGGGAAAGTGAGCATTACTTTGTGCAGTTTTGAGCAGCCTGTCTCTGAACATTATAATGATGGGGGTCAAGCTTCTCACCATTGTTTGTGGCTTAGTTGTTTTTTTCACGTGCTTTTATTTTTTATCTACATTTCACATCTTATTTCTGTTTTAACTTGTGTTTTTGCTTTGGTTCGTGTTTATTATTCATACTTCAAAGATATATTTCAATCAGTTTTACACTTACATTAACATGTCTCTCAGCTTCTTTCTCCATAATCCACTGACATGTATGTCAGGTAAATTGGAGATGCTAAATTAATGAATGCTTGATGCCAGAGCACATATGAGCTGTACATCAGAAATTCAGGGGTGTTTACTCTAATTAACTGCATTTAGAAATATAGTAAACTGTTGTAACTGTATAATATAGTAATCACTTATTGTAAATTATCATAATTTTACACTACAGTTTATTAGGGAGCAATCAAACAGACTGGATTATTTCTATTCATTTGTTTGTTTTAAAAGAGGCTGTGAGACAAACACAAAAATCTATAGAGTTTCAGCATTGTTAGATCACATATTTTTAATTTATTAAATAAATGCAACAGTGGCACTGGAAATCCTGCTGACACGTGTTGTTTCATATCACATCTGAGACACCCTCTTGATTTGATTGTCTCTTTGTTTGCTAAGCCTTCAAACAGAACCTCTGAGCTGTAGCCTCCTTAACATATTGACCATAAGTGAAAGACTCACTACATTTTGCAGTATCATTTAGTTGTATGTTCCTAGTTGTGGCAAAGATTTTGAGGGTTGTTTTTTGTTTCCAATAACTGGACATGGCACATCTCACAGGTTCAGCCTGATCTTTGAAAGACTGTGCTTTGTCCCAAACTCAATGCTCGGGAAACAACATATTCCTAAAGTACACACAGAACGGCCCTTCTGAAAAACCAAACTTACTGTAAAGTGCCCAATTGTCACACGTGAAAATACCACACCATAGCACACAGTGTGAACGGCACAAAATTCTCTGCATTTAACGCATTCACTTAAGTGAAGCCAGGAACACAGTGCCCAGGGAACAGTGTGTGAGGACAGTATCTTTCTCAGGGGAACCTCAGTGGTGCCGCTGGCAGTCCTGGGATTTGAACCGACAACCTTGCAATTGCAGGGGCAACACCCTCACCAGCAGGCCACTCTTCTTTTCATGAGGGCTGGATTAAATTAACATTTATTTCTGTTTTCTTAGATATAGGGGCTGCCACAACCCACCAAAACTGCACTACACACTCACCCAGAAAAGAGGTCTTAATTTCTTAACTAAATGCATTTCTAATGATTTAGTCATTTCTAATTCTAGTGGGTTAAACACTTGCCTGTGAACCCGATGACCACAAAATTGCAGGTTCAAACCCCCTGCTTTCTACCATTGTGTCCCTGAGCAAGACACTCAACCCTCAGTTGCTTCAGGAGGACTGTCCCTGTAACTAATGATTGTAAGGCACTCTGGAAAAGGACATCTGCCAAATGCCACTTTACTTTACCTGTAATGATTGGGGTACATTTTTTCACATACATACACTTACTAAATTCAGTATATTCAATATGTGGCAGCTCCCTGTTTCATGGCAGTGGTATACCCTGATGGCAGCGGCCTCTTTCAGCAGGACAGTGCACCCTACCATGCTGCAAATATTGTTCAGGAATAGTTTAAGGATCATGACAAAGAGTTCAAGGTGTCCAGATTCCCCAGATCTCAATCAAATAAAGCATCTGTGGGATGTGCTGGACAAACTAGCCCATTCCATGAAGCCCCTACCCTGCAGTTTACAGGATCTGCTGTTAATGTCTTGGCCCAGATACCAGAGCACACCTTTTAAGGTCTTTGCCTTGATGGGTCAGAGCTGTTTTGATGACACGACCTAAGCAATATTAAGCAGGTGGTTTATTGCTGATGGGTGTGTCTGGTCTGATTTTGCGGCCATGAGACTGGTGAGACTTTTTTTAGTTTAGTTTATGTATTTGTTTGTGTTTGTGGCTCAGCAACAACAACCAGCTTGAAGTTTCTGCCAGTAAATGTTTTATGAGAAATATTAAAGTGCCTTACCGTTTTTGTGTTCTCTCATAATCAGGAACAGCTGAAAGCTGAACAGAGCTAATTATGTTTCCGATTAAGGCTTGTGCTGGTAGTTTAGTTATTTATTTTGTTGCCTATAATGCCGCATGTGAATCATAGTTGTGACGCTATTGATCAGCATGTGTGGGAGTGGGTTTCTGCAGGGCACAGGTTCATTCACTCTAAAAACAAATATTGTTTGTTTAAACCCAGATGTGAACTTTTATGACAGAAAAATCAGTTATTCTCTTTCCCAAAGCAAGTGTGAGTAAACTAATAAATCCATACAGATAATAAATACAGTGTGCTCAGGATAGATCACTTTGAAACAACACACTGTTATCCTGTAATATATTAATTGTAGCATATTAGCAGCAAATATGATGACAGGGTTGAAAAACAGTCACACCATTGTAGTGTAATCCATATTCAGTGTGGTGTATAGTCTGTTTACTGTGAACTGAACATATTAAAATTAATATATTTGTTAGAGCTGGACAGTAACAATGGGCGGTCACTTAGAGGCCGTCTTTTTTCTGTTTTGGTTTGGGAATTGTGTACTGGGGCTTTTATGTTGACAGGGTGCACTGTGGGTTTAGATATTACTTACAGCTGTGTTTAGTTAGTGTTAAATGTTTGTGTTTGTTCATTGGTTGTGGGTTTTGGGTTTGGGTGTACTTATAGGTTTTGTGTTTAGTTTGGATTGGTCAGGTAATCCACCCACTATACCTTGGTTTACTCCTGTCTCCCTTAGTTAAAAGAAATCTATAGTTCTAGAGTTTGGCTCGCATGCCGGTTTTGTTTTGTTTTGTTTCGGTTCGATTTAAAAATAAAAGACATGATGCACTTTAACTACCCTGGGTATCAGGGTGCCTGCCCTGCGTGCGAGGAGAAGGGGAACTGGCATGACAATACTGGTTGACAATAAAGCCAGATGATATCAAAGCTCAGTATCAGCAGAAAACCATTATTGAAGCAGTTTGTCGTAGAATTACTATGAAATTCTAAGTTATTAACTTATTAGCCTGTACTTTACTGTAATTTTAAAGTCATGTATTTAAATGTGCATACTACTCACCAATATATGATCTTAAATTCAAGAAAGCAAAAACCATTTGCTTCTTCGGGGTTTAGTATTAGCAAAAATCCATTATTGCTTTATTGTACAATAAACTATTGAAGTATTTCATCATATAATTCATGTAAAGTCATGCAACTTGTTTCCTGTACTTTACTATGATTCTACAGTCATGTATTTTACGGTGTATACTACTCACCAACATATATGGATTATTGATCTTAAATTCCATGATTTAAAATGGTGTTGCTTCTTGTAGTGTCAGGCAAGCGAAAGGGCAGAGAGCAGTACAAGTCTAAGTGCAGTGGGAGTGAGGCTGGGCAAGTGCTCTGTTACCACCATCCTTGTCTTGTTCTAAAGAAAACACTCACTCTCTGAGCCACCAGCACATCTGAGAGTTTCAAGTGGACTCCAAATACTCTCTCTGCTCTCTCTTTCTTATAGCTGTCAAAGTTTCCTTTCAAGACAACCACTTCTTCTCCCACTCTGCTGAGAAGTGTTGCAGTGTGATACCAATGTGCTTGCTGTTATTCTGTAAAAGCTTGTTGCTCTTGGAACAATCCAGGGGTGTGGAGGACTGAAGTACATGAACAGATGACCGTGTGAGAGCTGAATGAGATAAAGCAATGTCTAGACTGTGTTCCTTCCACTCTGTTGTTCAGCACAGTTTTCCCATTTCTGATCCACTGAAATCAGGTGTCTTTAAACCATCTGTTAATTATCTATAACATATCTTTTGAAAATACAGAAAATGTTAGGCTGTTTAGACCCACCCAGCCTTCAGTTGTGTTTTTTTTTTTTTACTTTCTTTCACTTTAGTTTAGTTTAACCCAATAGCCAAAATGTTAATGATAAAATCATAACCATGTTTCATCTGTCCATGTCAGTAAACCTTTTTTCAGCCAAGACCACCATAATGTTAATTTCCCAATGGGATTGTGTTTATTTATTAATTTCAATTTCAATTTATTTATTCATTCTAAATGTTACTTCCTTTAGAGGGGGTATAGGTTTAGGTTCTGGGTTGCTGGGGTACTGGCTGCTATTGTTGTGGCCCTCAAAGTTTGTTTGTAATGTGTTTCAGCTGACGGTGTGCTCAGAGTATGACATGTTTGTGTTGATTGGGTTTTTGTTTTTTGGGGTTTTGTATTTAAGTTCGTTTGTGGTGGACCTTAATGTCGGTCATCCTATGCTGGATTGTGTTTTCCCTACTCCTTTTGTTTTGAGTTTAGTTTTCTGGCCCTTGTGCCTGTTTGTTTTGTTATAAATAAAAGCAAGTTATAGACAATGGAAGTCTGCCCATACGCCTGCCCTCATTTGGGAGAAAGGGGAATACGCGACAGAACCTTTTAAACCATATACAGATTTGTTTGGACAACTGAGCACAGTTTCAGCACCATTATCACACTCTGTGCCATTTTCTTTTCTCAGAAAACTGGCATGGAGTGTGTTTGACCTACTCTGCGATTGATAACTTGGGATCTGAAATGTGCGACACACTGCTGATTATTGTAACACACACATTTTCACTGTCAAATTAGGGCTTGCAGAAAAGGAAACTGACCAAGAAATGAGGAAGAAATTAAAGACAAGGAGACAGCAGGAGGATGAATGAACGCACGGATGCATTTAAGTGACAGGGAGAAGGAGAGTGGCACAGGAAAAATCTCATTTCACGTGTTCCTCTTCATTCATTAGAGACATCAGCGGCTAAGGAGCGCTGGGAGCTGCGCACGGAGCACCTGCAGGAGGGGGCTATGGGTGGGAGTGGGGACTGAGGACTGTGAGATCAGGCAGCTCAAGGTCTCTCTATCCTCACATCATCTACTCATTAGCAGGGCCGTTCAGAGCTTCCATAGGGGCCACCGCGTTCTGGGCACGAATGTGTAGACAAGAAATGAGTGCTACTAATGGGGGAGCGGCTGGATTCTCGCAGAAAACATGCAGCCTTACCAGGCAGCTGTCAAGGTCAGGCTTGGCTAAGAGATGCCTGAGCTAGCGTTTGATGTTTGATGGATTTTATGGAGCAGGAAAAGAAAAATTACCATAATTACAATATATATTTTGCTCTTGATTAGATGCTAAGTGAGATGTATGGCTGTGGAAAGTGGATTTACACAGGTAACCTTCCAGAATGCTACACACAGTGCTTTTTTTTTCCTCACTTGCTTTCTTTTTTTTAATGGGCCTACTTCATATTCTTCATCCATCGTGCATTCTTGATTTTCAAGGACAAGTTGTGGAGAAATAGACTTTTTGTTCGTGCATGCCTAATTTTTCCATTGTGGACCGAAATAAGAGTGATTTAGCATCTTGTTCTGTGTGACTTCATGGCATACTTTGTCGTGTCATGTTTGCAGTGCTTGATTTATGTCTGGGTCTCCTGAGGAACTGGAAGCTTTGGCGTTGGTGCTGGTGGCAAAGAAAGAATGAGTAAACACAAAGACTTATGACACAGGGAATACAAACATAATGAGGCTTATTTCAAGGGCAGTGCTCCCCTGAGGGTGTGATTGCTTTAATTTGTGCTCACACAAAGATCACCCTTACATCTGTGATAAGGTAGAAGGTAAGGAATAGAAGACATCTTCCACAGTCTAGATATAACATAAATCGTTCAGTCTTGAGAATGTTGAAGGCAGTACGGTTCAGTAAATAGACAACAGGAGGTGGATTCTAGGCCTTGGAGTCACTACAGACTGGAGTGGCCACAAGTTGGAGCTGATATTTTCAACTCCAACTTGGTGATGTATTACACTATTATCAAATGATCTATACTCAGCGTTTTGGTAATAGCAGTTATAACACAAATTTTACAGTGTTTGAGTTTGAAGAATGTGTTCGAATAGTAAAGAAGCTTCAAAACTTTTATTTTCCTCAGTGGCTGACAGTAGACGTTTTTAGTTCATGCACTTAGCAGTGATACACACTGGTACCAAGAGAGAGGTACAAAGACACTTCACAATTCAGGCATTTTTCAAACGTCATCACTGCCCTCAAGAAACACTTTTTCAGCACTAATAAAAAAAAACCATCTTGGTTCTATAAAGTCTGGTGTCTGATTTTTTTTGAGGTTTTCAAAAGTTACTGGAATACATCAGTGCCGTTTGAACCCTCTATGCCTGCAGTCAGGAACCTAAAGCTGTGTGGGAGGGTCCCTGAGGCTAAATCAATGCTTTGATTGTATCTACTGCAAGGAGTATTAAACTAGGGGTGTCAAGCTCCGGTTCTGGAGGCCCGGTGTCCAGCACAGTTTGATGGTTCTCCGCCTCAAACACATTCACTAAACCTGAAAATTAACTGGTGAGGTGAACCAGGTGTTTCTGAGCAGGGAAATCATCAAAACGTGCTGGACCACGGCCCTCCAGGACTGGAGTTCCGCACCCCTGTATTAAACCTCCTACCAAAGACTGAATGGCTACAAAGCAATGACAACCACAACAATAGCAACAACAGCAAATAAATTTGCCACTGAACATTGATTTCTACACACTGCAATTGAATAGACAAGCAATGCTGATGACTCTGCAGATGAGGATCAGACCTGGGATTTCAGTGTGATATACAATACACACTACTGCATATGATACATAGTCAGAAAGTCCAGCTTTTCTAGGTTAATAACGTATTTAATTTTCTAGGTTAATGAGGAATTTGTTGAGATTTCAGAGTCATTTAAGTTTTGAATGCATGTTTTGAATGCATCAGCAGCAACATTATCAGTCTTCAAAGGATAACTTGAAAGGCCAACAAAAAGTAGCACTGGATAATGTCACTGATTTCATCAGTTACTGTAATTGACCCCTGCAACATTTGACAGATGATTTTTGTATTTCTCTGTTAATTCCTGGATGTTTTGCTCATTTTAATATTTATCCAAACCACCTCTATAACCACTGTTCCGAGCTGAAGACTTGTATTGCATGTCTCCTGACAATTCGTAATCGCTACGTACAGCAGTAGTTAAGCACATCAAACTAAAGATTCTAAAAGATTAAATTGCAAATACATGCAAACAGAAGAGCTGCTGATGGTTACACACGACCTGCTTTTTGTTTTTGCATAGAAGCACATTTGTGAATTTGTTGAATATAGTGGTGGATCTGTCCTTAAAGTGCAATGCTAAATTGCGTCTGGGACGTAATAAGGCCGATTTAATCTAAAGACATCTCTTCTAATATAAATGCTGTCACATCCTCACAGCTGCTGGCTTGAGTAGTAAATTAACCTATCACCCTGACGTTTCTCTCCCTGTGGGCAGGTATTTGTTGTAACTGTGATGCTGCTCCATCTATCCATCCATCCAACCATCCATTCATCCATCCCCAGCACGGCAGCTATATTTAAACTGCAATTAAGGGATTGGGCCCAGTTCGACCTGTGCTGGAATGAAAGGCTAATGCTATGCAGGGTCCATTTGAGCTGTGCAGTGTCTGATCTAATGATGGTGGACTGAGGACTCTCGGTCATTCCCCGAATGGCACAATCAGTTTGTTCATTGACAAGATAATTAACCTGAGAGGTATGTCTGTCTGCTGCTGCTCGGTCAGTGTTAAATACGTAGCTCCATCAGCATCAGGATTCATCTTCATTTCCATTTATAAGCTACAGCTGGTCGTACAGGCGGAAAGCTTTGGAGCAGCAGCAAAGCACTGAGCTGGCTTGACGCAAATGTGTCTTTTATTAACATAATATAGTATATTACATCAAATAAATTATTGCCAAAATAATTGTGATAGTAACACACACATACACACACACACACAAACACACACACACATCTAACTTAGTGATTAGTACACTGGTGGTGCTGAATGCTGAGTGGTTGGAAGACTTATCTAGGCATCTTGTATCTTCAGCTTAAAATAAGAGCTTGACAGTCATGAATTGTGTGAACAGTCATGAAAGGTGATTTAAAGCAAAATATAAAGAAAGATGGGTTGGCTCAAAACTTTTGCATAGTACTATGAGTATATATATATGATGTAGTCACTGTGCGTGTGTGTGTGCATGTGTGTGTGTGTGTGTGTGTGTGTGCGCGTGTGTGTGTGCGTGTGTGTGTGTGTGTGTGTGTGTGTGTGTGTGTGTGTGTGTGTGTGTGTGTGTGTGTGTGTG
>JBBIGA010117858.1:0-10176 GCA_037576975.1 Alestes dentex | reverse complement strand
TAGGACTAAATGGAGACAGATGATTCGCTGTGGCGACCCCTGAAGGGTAAAGCCGAAAGAGAAAGAAGAAGTTACATAAATATTAACGTACATTTTCACTATACGCAGGTGCTTTTAGAACGTAACCCCTGCAATAAGCGGGGGTTTACTGAAAATGTAAAAATCAAATCACTGAATCTTTAACAAGGCAGAGACAAAAAGCAAAATGTCAAACACTTGCCAAAACAATCCCTGTTGCAACCAAAATATTAAATCATCTCTTAAATGGTGTGATTTAGACTCTCAAGAACATTACACTTTCGATTACATTTATATTGAATACCTACTTTATTCAAATCCAATGAATGGCTGGCTAGTTAGCTGAATATCAGCCACCTTGTATTTCAGGTTTAATATACATGCTTTTAAAATTTTCAACAATAAACACACAAATGGGGAATAAAGAAAGAAAGAAAGAAAGAAAGAAAGAAAGAAATAATAATAATAATAATAATACGAAGAAGAAGAAGAAAAGAAGAAGAAGAAGAAGACGAAGAAGAAGAAGAAGAAGAAGAAGAAGAAGAAGAAGAAGAAGAAGAAGAAGAAGAAGAAGAAGAAGAAGAAGAAATATCACACTAGCCTTTACATATAAATATCCTAGCCTTCAGCCTCTTACCCTCCCTTGGTAGCATCATTTTGAGCCGCAGTGCACTGAGATATGGGCCCTGTGTTTGGATATGATCATGGATCAGCATGTGATAAAAGATTCAGAGAGCCCCACTGAGCTGCAGCTCCTCTGACCACGGCTAATTGGACGCACTTAGTCTAGGGACCACCCCCAACTCCAGTTGTGATAAATATTTAATCTTCATATAAAAAATCCCATTAGCGTTGTTCTTACAATGTTCTGTGACTGGTCAGTGGTGGTCATTACGGACATGCTTTCCCACTCTTTGCCCCTTAATCAAGCCCCTCTAGCCTGTGTGAAAAGTCCTGTGTGAATCTGGTGGACTTGAGCTACATGGATATAAGAAATTCCCTGTCTGGGGTCTGGACATCCCAGGCTTTTGAGGTCAAGATGTGATGAATTAGGGCGATACTCACCCAAGCAGTAAAAAAACCCCCCAAAACAACAACAAGAGTGAGGTCTGCATCAACGTAAGCCATTAACGTCCCACAAATCAGCTGGGTTAACGGGTGGAAATATCTTTCAGGATCTCCCCTCTGGAGCAATGGAGCAGGCCGGGGTCCGGCAGCACAGCGTAGCCATTCATACACCCCGGATTTATGAGCACCTCCAGAACAGGCCATCTTTGTGTGGAGGCCTTCACTGTCTTGAACGCAGCTGCGTAAATTATCCTTTTATTTGGCACCTTGCCTGCTCCTCTTTAAAACCTCAGCTTAGGTTTTTCCATCAGTTTTGTAGTGCGATTACTTTTTTTTCTTTTTTTTTTTTTGCACCCAGTGCCACGTTTTCAGCCAGATCACTGGTAGCTAAATGTCATATCCCATATGCTATGCATTCATGTGCGTGGTACAACTCTCATCTTTTTAGTTGCTAAGTTTTTCCTTCAGTTTCTCTCCCATACCCCAACTCTCAGCGCTCTTTATTTTCACTGGATCATCGGTAAAGCCGAAATGTCACACGCTATACGTTCACGTACATAACTGCCGTAGTGAGTCTCATTATACAGTTCCCTGGACTTGGATCTTTTTATATCGGTCCATATTTTCTCCTGAAAGATGAAGGTCTGTTGAGTTAATTATCTCCCTCCATTTCCATACATAGAGGCTGAAATGTAGCGATAAGAAGCAGGCCACTCTGCTCTCCGTAATGAGCTTTACTATGAGTAATGGACACTGGCTGCAGCGCTGGGGAATATCAATGACAAGACTTCACGACACCCTTAATTACCTAAACGTCCATGCCTCACATAACACGGACCCATCTCCCCCTGGGCTGCTGTGGGATCACTCAGCTCCCTCCACCCCACTTCGTACATGGACCTGCACACTTTGTTCCAAGGCAGCTCAAGACGAATGCACGTATATGTGTGATTACTGTTACACTGAACAGTTTCCCTCTGGCTGAACAGCGTGTTGTCAGGCAACAAAAGAGCTTTCATCTCTTAAAAATTCAAACAAGAAAGGGGTGCATATGGTGCCGTGGCTGTGAGAAGATTCCGCAAAGTAGGGGGAAAAAGTTCTCCAAGCCATCAGTGAGGTTTGGTGTGAAAACCCACCCGCCCTTGCCGCACCTGTCTGTGTGAAGCGAGGAGGCTCGGTGTGCCTTAATGAAACTTATCATTCCGCTTGTTGGAATAAAACAGCTGCTGCGCTCTGCGGAGGGAGAGGTGGGCTGACAACACCTCCAGTGGCGTTAATTAGACCAGCCAAACACGCAGACAAGGGGAGGAAGCTCACAGAGCATACATTAGGAAAGACCAGCTTGCCAAGCCACATGGATAATATCGCCACAAAGGGGATGCAAAACAATTAGTGATGCCTCCAATGTTCATTCTTCCACTGTAGCAAAAAAAAGCTTTATTACCGAAGTATCATCTTATAGCATTGTGTTAAAGGGACATTCGGGTTTCAACCTAAACTCTTCTTTCTCTGTACGTGATTAGTTACCACGGGCAATGAGTTTGATTCTTATTCTGTGCTGAAAACACATTGGCTCAAAACATATCGAGAAAAGAAACCAATGCACAGTTATTCCACAGGCTTTAACTGTAGGACACATGCACAGTGTAAGTAGGGCTGTGCAATATATCACTTATAAAAATAAGCCATTATCGCAAAGTTGTCGTGAGTCAAATTACCTTTATATGATTAATGTGTACTCTTGCAAGTATATAATCATCTGATATAATCAAGTTTGCATTTAAATTGTTGCTGTTTATGGTTACACAGATAGCTATCTTGACATTTTCAGATTTGCTGCAGTTTAAGCCTATTACAATTTGCAAAGAAGGCATGTGAGCATCCTGACCTCTCACATCCCAAAGGATGTGTATGTTGTTCAGATTTAGCACTATTTAACCATTATCAGCAAGTAAAAACTCAGATGGCATGTGTGGGTTCACTGGTGATTATGGATAGTAAATAAAACATATTTGCTATATTTGGCTATATTTGTTTTTGAAGACTCTTTGTTCCATTCACCACCATTGTAAAAAAAATCTCTACAATGCATCATTTCACCCCATTGACTCTAAATGACATCAAAGACTTTTGCATAATTCCTGACGGTTAAAAAGAGTGGAATTTTTAAAAGTGCAGATTTTAAATACAGAAATGCATGCATTTTTCCACTACAGCATAATGCTTTGCAGTCAGTAGAGCCGCAGTGTGGTATTTTGTTGATATTGTGCGGCTCTGCACTTACGTGTGACTGAGAGGAACACAAGAGTTTGAGTGTGGTATTGTGCCGGTTCTAAGGCAGTGTGTAACTGTCAGATGATGAAAGTGTCTGGGCAGAGCTTCTGTTCTCCTCTCTTGCTTTTCCCTCCTTTATGAGCATCGTTTCCTGTGGCAGAAGAGGAGGAACCGGGCGAGGGATGAGGAGGAAACGAGCCGGAGCTGGTTTGATCTCTGCGTCTATCAGACTTGGAGAACTCACACAGTGTGAGCTGCCACACAAGCGCCTGCCAAGTCGTCCTCATAGTACAGGAAACGTACACCAGAGTTGTCGCCACACACACACTTTAAACCGCTTTTGTTGTTGTGCGTGTGGGGGTGGCTGTGTATGTACTGTATGCCTGAAGTATTTTTTTTCTCCTCATTGTATGACATTTGTCTCTCGGTCTCTTTCATACTTTACATATCTGAAGTGTATACAGTGTACAATACTTTTCTTTACGCGTGGAAACTGTGTGAGGAGTTCAGGAACTGTAAGGAATACAAAGAAAAAGAAAGGAACTGATAGGAAAATGAGTCTTGCGAAATTGCCCCAGTAGAGTAATTGTGTGTTTGTGTACATGTGTTCTTCGAAGCACTTGTCTTTTCCATTTGATAAAAGAGCCCACGGCACCGTTCCCTGCGGGAGAAATGCACATTTCCTGAATGTGTTATGCAGAAATCTATGGATATGCATTTCCAAACCACAATACTTCAGAGCGAAATCAATACCGAAATAAAAATGATCTGAACGCTTCCTGTAATTGCGCTCCATTCTCATGTCAGATTGGCCCAGTTATTTATACAAATGTAATGTCTTGATGGCTTGGCCTCGCACCCATCGTCGGTTGAAATGTACCTAACTGCCAACAGGCTTGTTGGTATCGGCGTGTGCCGCCCTGGACAGCCTGTGTGTGTACGCGGAGTGGCTCGGATTCAGATGTAATGAGTCCTGTGTTTATTTAAATGGTTTTTCCATCACGGGCTGTAAAGCGGAGTAGTCGGCCACTGCAGCAGTAAACAGGCCCACGACTCCACTGATTTATGAGCCATTAGGAGCAGAGAGGCACTTTACTGCACTGAGCTAATCTGAGCGCTGCTGGCACTGCTGTGTGAGCGAATGAGCGTGTGTGTGTGTGTGTGTGTGTGTGTGTGTGTGTTCATGTGTGCAGACAGCTAGTGTTACACCAGGTTGAGCTAAGAGCCATCTTGCTATGTTTGATCTACAAAATCTGAAGCTGCACCTTTATCTTAAACCCTCCCCACAGGAAAAAAGGGGGCGTAAACTTAGGACATCCATGCTACATCATGATTTATGCTCTAAGCATTCCTTTATATGAAAAGTTGGGATGGAAATGGATTAAATATCCCATTCAGCTCACGAATTTAGGTTGGTGTTTACATTCACTACATGCCATTTAAACAGCTATGCTAGGAAAGTGGACTTTGGTGTTGATGTGGTGTTGAAGCTAGTCAGATGTAACGGGACCCCTATCAATCAAAAAGTTCCATATTGAAATCATTAGTTTATAGAGCATCATTCCAAAAGGTTTAAAGGTCATCTAGGTCAGCCGCCCCCAACCTTTTTTGCGCCACGGACCAGTTTCATGTAAAACAATATTTTCAAGGATCGATACGGCTAGCTTGTGGGCTAAATTTTTGATGTGCTCTATCACGTAACCGAGACTAGCGTTTTTTTTTTTTTTTTCAAAATAAGAGATCTTTCAGACTCTGATAATCATTAAAATATTTTTATTATGTCTTTCTGTGCGGCCTAGTACCAAATGACTCATGGACCAATACCCGTCTGCGTCCTGGTGGATCTAGGTGTTTCTGGCATATGTGAGATTAGCATTTATGCTCTTCCTGATTAGCAGAATCGTGTTCTTCATAAACAAAGCTTTTGCTTAGTCTCTCTCACCATGGAATCAAGAATGCTGGCCTTATCTGAGGTTTTCAAGACCTGCAGTTCCTTAGATGTTCACTGGGCTTCCTGCATTAATCCTCTTTAGGTAGGAATTTAGGTAGGTTGGCCACTTCTGGGAGGACTTACCCCTGTTCAAACGTTTTTCCATTTGTGGATAATGGCTTTTACTGTGGTTTGTCAGAGTCCTACAACCTTAGAAATGACTTTGCAACATTTTCCAGATGAATATATGGTTCTAATGAAGCGATGCTTGGATTCAACAGAACTGGCAGTAATCAAGCCTGGGTCTATCTGGTCTAATTGTTTCCAATTATCAGCTAAATTTGGTTAACTGCTTGATTAAGTAACTAGAAGGGCAATTATTTTTTCTCATGGGGCCAGTTGGTGTTGGATAAATCAACATCATACTAAAATTAGTATTCTTATAGTTCATGTGTAATTCGGCTTCATCAAACTATGCCACGGTATTGTAGGACTGTAGAATGTATGTAACGTTCCTGCACTCAGTCAATCTGACGCAAAGGTGTCTTGAAATAGGTATACATAACCCATTACACATGGTTTTGGATCAGTCTACACTTAATTGTGAGCCACAATTTTTGCAATCCCTTTGCCTTATTTTAATTACATTCATATACAGCTTTCCTGAAGGGGTAACCAATGAGCCGCTTCCAATGTGTATTTGACCTTGCACTCCCCTTGCTTATGGCGTTGTACTATTGATGGTCCATTTCTTTCAAACAGCATGCTACTCAGAAAGCTACTAGCCCTAGAGAGGGGGATTCCTGAGTTTTAGTGGGGTCAGGCCTCTCATAGTGCCCCATTGTCCACTTTCCCTTTAGGGCTCCATTAACATTTACAACCATTGATCACATCGGTCCAGTGGTCAAGCTTGAGGTGTGGATAACCTTTTCTGCGCAACTAACCAGAGCCTGCAGTGGCCATAAGTTACACCCCATATCATGGATTTAAAAGGGCAATGTTGTCATTTGGAATGTTGAAACGTATTATAATCACTGTGATCTAAATGATTAATCCTGGCTTGAACTGGGGTTAAGTGGAGGTGACGTAGAGTCTAAGAGGTTTCACAGCTCTCTGTACTGCATGCTGTGTATGTGTGTGTAAAGGAGATTTCCATTCTCATCAAGTGATATAAGGGCTTGTCCTAATGCTTAGTTGTTGGCTTTAAGTTTATGTGCTTTTCTGTAAATTAATGATCCCAAAGAAGTCACAAATCCCAAAGAACAGGAATGTCAGGAGCGACTGGTTTTAAAGGGGTTAATAAGTCTAAGCCCTTCTTCTTTTTCAAGGATAAAAGGTATTAATCCTTAGATTTCAAAGTGTATTAGTAAAATCTGATTTCAACAAATATAAACGATGTAAAACAGTCTAAAGCCAATGTTTGTTCTCCTACATTCTCGCCATTTGCTGCTCTTTCTCTCGCCGCACCACTGCTCGGCCACTCTCCAGAGCCCCTCCCTCTGCAAGTTTTCCCCACCCATTTGTGGGCAGAGACTATCCTTAAAGTTCTCCTGGGTTCGAAGATCTTGTGTTTTTTTTTTTCCTTTTGTTTCTAAGACTTAAATAAAAGAAATTTGGGCATTTTTGTTTTTTATGGGCATATGAGGTCACACGCGAATATGCTGGTTTGTTATTGATGTATTTAGACTGAAATAACAGATGGCAGGTGAGATACAGTGAGGTGGAGAGGCAGGTTAGATACAGTAATTGGCTTCATAAGAAACGATCAGTGCAGTAATACTAATTTCTCTTAGCACTTTTTTTAATCGAATTTTCTGGACACAGACATTTCGAGCTCATAAAAGAAATTAGAAACTTGTAACTGCTAAAACAGGCATTCGGGCAAGATGTTTTTGCCTTGCGGTTTGCGCACACCTTCCACCAACTTGTCCTGTTTATGCTGTAGTTGATAAGGGCAGTGCTGGTGTCAAATATAGAGTGATTCTTCTTTTAGCATGCTAGAGCTGTTAGGTAATACTACACATCAATGTTTGAACAGTCCAATCAGTGTTTGTTTAATTGCTGTAGTTATAAAGCAGCTCTCAGATGTGCTGCTGCAGTGCGTGCGTGTTACCAACATTCTGTTACCTAATGATAAACTGTGAGAAACAACTTTTTTTCAGAATAACTATATCTATCAAGTGTAACCTATTCTCTAAGACCATTTGTCTTTGACTTCCTACTTTGTGTAAAGTGACCTTGTTTTCCTTGAAAGATGCTATATACATTGTTGTTGTTGTTATTGTTGTTGTTATGAAGATGATGATTGTTATTGTTATTACATTAGCTGACTTTATACATGCTAATGTTGTTTCTAGACAGTGGTGTGGTGGCGGTGTCTGGCTCGGTGAGTGCACTGTGCCTTCTTAGGGACCACCCTAACACGAGTGAAAACATATCATGACCTATGGATAGAGCATGGCTGTTTAAATATATCTGATACATTTAAATAAAATACTTTGATACGTTCATGTCATTCCTTTAATACTTCCATAAATCAGATGGTCAGGCATCATTATATTAATTTCACCAGTGAATGTAGAGCAATAAAGGATGAAAAGGAATGATAGCAGAAAATACTGGAACATATAGAGGTGTGCTTTGGTCATACAGCTCTTAGCTTGACAAATGTGCTCTCCATGGTGATGGTTAAATCAAAGTAAAGCACAAAATACACAGACACAGATTTATCTCTGGCCATGTTTAGGTGTGTATACGATACCTAGGTGGGTATATGGCACATAACTGTGCATGCACACTACATTAGTTCTTGTAGCTGAGTCAATAAATGACAAAAACAAACATATACACACATTTCTGTACATTCTAACACACTCTAAATGTTGGTCATTTAACAAAACTGAAATGTGCACTTCAGTGTTTCATTAATATTTTGGGTTCATGCCAATGTCTTGCAAAGCCTGTCCAAACTAGCAACAGTTACTATGAAAGAACGTGTGTGTAGGTGGAGCCTAGATAGATCAAATTCTGTGTTGGTGTAAGATATCATGTAATGTCCTTTTATGAAATAAAATGAATAAGTTAAAAAGAATATCAATAACACCCTTTAACACCTTAAAAAAACATGACACAATTATAGGCATAACTAATTTTTTTTTGTACTTTTTGAAACATATTTCCTGTACATATTTTTAACACAGCCAAGTCTTGAGAAACTCTCTTAAGGGGTCAGTCATGATGTCCTCTTTTACTGGGCTGTAAATACGAGGTGACATGCAGGTCAAGCAGCCCTAGTCACACATCAGCAGCATTTCTTTATGGAGGAGAGAACAGAGTGTGTTCTTATTGTAGGTTGTGAAATTGTATTTATCCAACCTACACTTTGCCACAAGACAGACCAGAATCTAATTTAAAAGGGGGCCCTGCATACGTAAACACAAAGACAGCCTTGTTCAGGGAGCAACTCACATTTTCCTGCTGTTGTAAAAAAGCTAGGAGGATCATAAGAACATCAATGTAGGCCAAAAAACAGCGTAAGAAGAGGCAGATCGTTGAGCACAGATAAGAACTGCACATAAATATATTTTACCTTATATATATATATATATATATTACCTTATTCCTATCAGGTATAATGTCCATGTATACATTTTGTTTTGTAACATAAAATATTAAACTGATACAAACATACGGATCTTTCAGGTTTTGTCTGATTGGTGTTTTTGTACCACTAACAGACAGATAGACAGATAGAGAGACAGATAGAGACAATGAGAGACAGACAGACAGACGGGCAGACAGACAGACAGACAGATAGATGGACAGATAGACAGACAGACAGACAGACAGACAGATAGATGGACAGATAGACAGACAGACAGACAGACAGACACATAGAGAGACAGATGGACAGACAGACAGACAGACAGATAGACAGAGATAGATGGACAGATAGATGGACAGACAGACAGACAGACAGATCAATGACTGTGTTCAGCACAGGTAAGATGCACTCAAATAGTACTGTCCAGATGAGACTGGGTTCACTTAAGAAAGTGAAATAAAGTAATTTTACAGCATGACCTCTGAGATATCTATAACCAATTGAATGTTGGTAGCACATTTTTTGAACCCTGCGACATAACTCCGACATAACCACATCTTAAACATGACATGGCGTATACTGTCATGAGTCATCATTTGCATTTGTATTCAAACATTTAACAGATACACTTACAACGAGGAACATAAGTATTTCAACACCCTGCGATTTTGCAAGTTCTCCCACTTAGAAATCATGGAGGGGTCTGAAATTCACATTGTAGGTGCATTCCCACTGTGAGAGACAGAATGTGAAAAAAAAAATTCAGGAAATCACATGGTATGATTTGTAAAGAATTTATTTGTTTTGCACTGCTGCACATAAATATTTGAGCACCTGGCAATCAGCAAGAATTCTGGCTCTCAAAGACCTGTTACTCTGCTCTAGTAGTCCACCTCTACTCCACTTAGTAATCTTCATTAGCAGCACCTGTCTGAACTCTTTAAAGACACCTGTCCATCCCGCAGTCAGTCAGACTCCAACTACTACCATGGGCAAGACCAGAGAGCTGTCAAAAGCCAAAACTGTGGACCTCCACAAGGCTGGAAAGGGCTACCGGGCAATTGCCAAGCAGCTTGGTGAAAATACGTCAACTGTTGGAGCTATCGTCAGAAAATGGAAGAGGCTACAGACGACTTTCAGTCTCCCTCGGACTGGGGCCCCACGCAAGATCTCACCTCGTGGGGTATCACTGATGATAAGAAAGTTGAGGAATCAGCCCAGAACTACACGGGAGGAGCTGGTCAATGACATGAAGAGAGCTGGGACCACAGTTTCAAAGGTC
>JBBIGA010117857.1:0-10177 GCA_037576975.1 Alestes dentex | reverse complement strand
CTTCTGTCCAGTTCATCCTAAAGCAGCTCGGTGGGGTTTAAGTCTGGAGGCTTCTGGCCACTCCATGTTTTCCAGCTTACCATCTTGTTCTATTTTCTGAGGTAGTTCTGGCAGAGCTTGGACTTATGTTTTGGGTCACTATCTTGCTGTAGGACGAACCTAACCAACTCGGCACATACCAGAGGTACTGCATGGAAATACAGAATTATTTCCCACTTCTGGGTAGCCTTACCATTTTTAAACCTCTCGCAGTTCAGCACTGTCCTTTGTGCCAGTTCATGCTATTCACTGGACTTGAACTGTTTGAATTTCAATAAAAAAAGCTTGAAACACTGGGGTGTTCTAACTTCTAACTTTTGACCGGTAGTGTGTGTTAAAGATAAATGATGCATTATAAAAGTGTGTGATTTTTGTGGAAATTCTACTGGTTAACTGAAGGCAAGGCTATTTTTAGCTACCTTTTAAGAATGAATTCCATGGTGTGCTGGTTCCAGCAGGAGCAGCAGAGAAACTAAGTACCTTTTCACCCTGTGTGATTTCAGATTTGGGCTCCATTGGCTAACCAGATCTAAGAAACCTTCTAGGATCATATTCATCCAATTTCATTTTAAATCAATCTGTTTCTAGGGACAGACATTTAAAATAAAATATCACAGCTCTAAAAACCAGTGTCACCTGTAATCCAGACAAATCTGATGACTTTTGAGGTGATTGAACACTTTTGCAAGGCATGGTGGATATGAAAACCCAACTGGAAGTCAGTTAGATGGTGTGGCCAGAAATAAAGGTATAACAATGTACACGTTTACACACAAACTTCAGAAATGTCTGCCTCTGTGGCCTCAGATTCAAACACACTGAGTTTATCTGTCCCTTCCAATAACAAGGATCCAGTCTGCAAAACCTCACACTCCAAAGTGTGTATGTAAACGCAGGCTGTCCAGGAATCCTGCAGTGTGTGTGTGTGTGTGTGTGTGTGTGTGTGTGTGTGTGTGTGTAGGCTTCTCTGAGGGTGGGTCAGCCATAGCACAACCCTTTGCACCAACTGGTTTGTCTGCAGGCCCAAACAGCTCTCGTCCTTTTTCCTCCTGTTGTAGGCAACTCCAGTTATTCCCAGTGTAACACATCTACATGCACAAAAATGATTTATTTATGTTTGCTAGACAAAAAAGGAGGGCCAGTGACATCATTTGTGGGGAATGTTCCCATAGCAGGGTCTTTCTGCTGGTTCTTATTAGCTGCGGACGTGGTGGTACGAGGAGGTGCTACGGCGCTGATGCGGCTGGTGATGCCTCCCAGAAGGTGTTTTATTCACTAGCCTGGAAAAACACATAATAGTGGGATGATCTGAGAACACATTGAACTGCTTTCAAAGATCCAGACGTTCTTGTATTTTTAATGTAGTCCTTAGGAACAGTTCTCCAGGCTTCCTGAAGGACTTTGAAAGTCTCTCATTTTCAGTCCAGTCCAGTTTTTGTTTGTTAAGACACACGGTGACCTATGTATGAATCATTCAAGCAGAACAAAGCTCATCTAACCAGTGAAGAAAGTGCAGATGATTCCAGATGGTCAGTGATCAGTAAACTGGTGGTGCTGAATGCTGAGTGGTTGGAACTCTTTTATCTAGGCTCCTTGTATCTTTAGAAATTGCAGCCTGTTACAGTAAAACATTTGTTCAAATTTCTTTCATTTAATCTACTGAAGAATATACTAGATAAATATAAATAAGTGGTCATTCTTAACGAATACCACTGAATAACCCACTGAAAACACGCAAAGAAATCAGATGGAAAGAGCAAATTATGAACTTTCAATCCAGACCATATTTATGTTTGTAAGTAGAAGAGGAGATATTTTATTATGATGTCAACCCGATGAGTGAGGTCTAGACCACATGTTTCTGGTTATTTTTTTGGCAATTTGTTTTTACAAAAAATCAGACATGCTGATCCAAAAGCTGTAGCTACAGAATGTAAATGTAATTCACTGTGTAATCGAATATGGAATTACATATCAATAGTATGACAAAAAGCAGTAAGTCATGACAGTTAAGGCTCCACTATGCTCCTGTTTCCTTCTGCTCTCGGTCATTAATGAGCGAACCTGCTGCCTAACCCCTCTCAGGAAGGGCTGATCCTTTCAGATCGGGTTGCTGACGGAGGCCTCTGCTTTCACAAAGCTGCTTCTTGGATCAGGTTTCTGTCTCCCAGACAAAAAAATGAACTCAAAGTGAACACACCTCATCACAAGTGTGCTTTTGGCAGTTGAACCTTCGTCTGGCCTCTATCATCCAAAAACATTCATGCAAAGAATTTACTTAATTTACATGTTTGTTTTGTAGTCCACAAAAAACAAGTCCCTTACACTAGAGCAAACACACTTACATTAACAGCTGTTAGTAGACTAAAGGCTCTTTTTCACAGGTATACAGGAACCATGTTGTATGTATAATGTACCATGACGGTACGGACGTTTCGGCATGTTCCAGTTTTCCAGCCCACACAGACAGTAGTGCTTGTGCTTTGTTGACTTTGCAGTTTTAGTTTGTATCTCTATTGTTGTTTTTTTGTGTGTGGACAGTAAAAATAAAAACAGCGGCTTCTTTCCAAGTCTGTTGTCCAATCAAAAAGCAGTGGCACAGCTCGGCTGCAGCCTGTTTTTGGCCCTGCCATTGAGCAGCTTGGAGACGTCACAAGTACAGGTTGCTATATTTGTAATGGAAAAATATTTGCTTGCGGTACAGCGTGGTTCCTTGTGCCAATGGAAAACTGCCCCAAGATCCTACCAGAGCTGTAGTTGCTTCACCAAGGCCTTCTCGGATCAAACTCAGTATTGAGGAAGGTCTTCAGTCTCCGTTTGGAGACTGCGAGGGTCACAGCACTTCTGACAGTCAGGGGAAGATTGTGGAGGGTGGACAGCATTCAAATACAGCTAAAAAAAAAAGGCACAATATATCCAAAGGTGTTGCTTTGAGGAAAATTGCTGTGAGGATTTGATTGCAACCACTAGATCATTAGTGAGGTCATCTACTGATGCTTGAACTGTGAGGATTTGACTGCTTTTAGCCATGAGAGCGTTATTGAGGTGGAGATTAAAACACTTCAAAACACTGACTTCTGTTAATTAAGACAAAAATTAAATCTCTCATTTCCACACGGTCTAATGACCAATACAGTCCCTGTTTGAATCATTTGAATCAAAACCTTTTATTCCCAGGCTTGATTAGATGACGCCTTTGTGTTTGGATGGCGGCTCATCCGGTGCCGTCATCTCCACAGGTGGAACATTTTTCAAACACTTAATTTGAGAAAACAATAGATCCAGAGTTGACGCAGTGTGTCCCACTTGATCTATAACCTCTCCCTGGAGTCCAGAGAGACAATAGAAAGCCCAGGGTGAGGTCCACCCAGCATGGGTTTCTGCAGCAGGAGCTGGACGTTGGGTGGGGTGGGAAAAGGGCTGGCTGTGCTATTCCAGCGAGCTTTCTGTCCAAACATGAGGCCGCATGGCTGATTTCGAAGCTCTTGGCGATTGTGGGGCGTGAGCCAGACAAAGAGGCTACTGTGGAACACACGCCAGAGAAGCCTGTATTGAGAAATAGGAATAGCCCAGCACAAAGCCAGATATGGCGCAAGAGATTCATGAGGGCAAACACGCCGCAGATCCTGCTAGAAGTGTCAGCCAGAGGAGAAGGATGAGGAATTTCAGCCGAGTTTGAACCGCCGCCAGCTCTTCTGGCCTCTCAGGCTGGGAGGAACCATGGGTGCCTGGAGTTGAATATACAGGACAGATGTCAAGCCTGACAACTGGCACAGGGCTGTGCATCCTCCCATCATTTTTATGCATAAATCTTTAACTCTTAGAATTCAGAGTGTATTAGTAAAATATGATTTTAACAAATAAAAAGATCTAAAAGCAGCATTTGCTCTCCCACATGCTCGTCGTTTGCTGCTCTTTCACTCAGCGGCCGCTCTCCGGACCCCCTCCCTCTGTGGGTTTTCCCCACTCACTTGTGGGTGGAGACAATCCTCAAAGTTCTCCTAGATTCAAAGACCCTGTGTTTTAATTACCTAAAATAAAAGAAATGTAGCCATTTTTGTTTATTATAGGCATTTGTGCATGACACCATTTTAAAAACCCCAGTAGTCATTGATATTATTACGTTTTTTAAATTATAATGACTTTGGTTCTGCGTGATGCAGCAGCACCAAACAAAGCTTGGCATGATTAAGGAGCGAACCTGCTGCCTAACCCCTCTCAGGGGCATCAACACAAACCAGGAAAACTTCCATATAAGGAGCTGTTTTGCCAAATTACAATTTACCATTTGTAAATTCTAAGAGTTAAAGGGCACATAGAAAGAAAAAGCAGTTTATCTCAGCTTTATTTTTGTAAAAGTTTGATGAACAGCATTACAGTTTCCATAAAAAATGCTCTTATCCCCTTCCCGTCCTTAATTTTGTTCTAACCTCTGACTTTTCTTTGACAGGTGCTGTTTAGGTGTACCTAGCGTGAAGTAATTTGGTTGAATAGTGGACGTGGATTTAAGCGCTTTACAGGTTTAAGAAACAGATGTGGACAACTTGAGCACTGATGTACGTCGCTCTGGATAAGGGCGTCAACTAAATGCCGTAAATGTAAATGTAAATAAATGGAAACTAATCAAACTGTTTTTGTGATATCACAAAAATCAACACACATACCATATATGAAAGTCTTAAGCCACCCCTCATTTCTTTATATTTTGCTTTGAATCACCATGTTGATGCAAAAATATTATTTTTTTCTTGTCAAACTGTCTTATCTTTGGCATACTGAGTAGATTAAATGAAAGAAATGGGAACAAATGTTTTACTGTGACAGACTGCAAATGCCTAAAGATAAAAGAAGCCTAGATAAAGGAGTTCCAACCACTCAGCATTCAACACCACCAGTATACTGATCACCGCCTGATCATCTGGAATCATCTGCTCCTGTTTCTTCACTAGTTCAGGTCTTAAGTTAGATGTACTTTGTTGCTTGAATGATTCATACGTAGGTCACTGTGTGTCTTTAACAAACAGAAACCATTCCTCTGAAACTGATCAGGATCAGGGACTGGACTGAAAATGAGAGTCTTTGAAAGTCCTTCAGGAAGCCTTAGGACTACATTAAAAATACAGTCTGGCTCTTTGGAAGCAAAATATGAAGAAATGATGAGTGGTTTAAAACTTTTGCACAGTACTGTATATCAGTCTTAAATTCACAGTAATGGAAAAAGCCTGTACAGTTCTTAGAGAAACTGGAAATTTGTCCTGTCAAAATAAATAAAGGCTGTTTTGGGGTGTACAATTACCCAAAGATAAGTTAGCTTCGGGAAAAATTAAACAAAACAGGAAAAAAGCAGGATGTGGGCTATGTATGGTGAAGAACTTTTTAAAGTTTTAAACTTAATGCACGCATTCTAAGTTTTTCATCATGAAATGTTCACACAAATTTAATTACCATGGTGGTGAATGGAACCGGACGTCTCCAAAACAAATACAGCCGTTTGATTCACTTTTAACCCCCAGTGAAGCTCCACGTGTCTTTGAGTGTTCATATGAATGCTGATGTTGGTCAAATTATTGGCAGATCCAAACTAAATCAGTTTTCATGCCTCACGATGCCCTGCATGTATCCCTCCACTATGAATGGGTTTAGTTCTAGGCCAAAAGCTTCTCAAAACTCAATGTTTCAGGCATCAGCCGGCACAACCATGACCATTTCATGGAATAACTTTCTGTGATGGAGCTTTTAGCGGCAGACGTCTGTTCCATTCACCACCACTGTGAGCAGTTTGGTTTTGTCTTAATGAATTAGGTACAAATTTCCCTTTGTTTTAACAGGATATCGTCGCTGTCGGGCCGAAACCTCATATGTCCAAAATGGCTATTTTTCAGGAAACTCAAAAAACGATGTATATGCTAAATAAATGAATATTGTGTCATCAAAATTGGTATAACTATTTTCAACACTTTTCATTCAATAATCATTTCTAAATTTACAGACCCATGTAGAGACTGACCAATAGTATCGATTTATGAAAAAAAAAAAAACAAAGACCAAAAGAGGAGTTACGAGGTTTCTGCCAGACAGCGACGGTATGCTACAGAGCACTCCTGCATTGAGAAAGATACCAAACTGTTACTGGAGGTAAAACTGGACTGACCTGCTCCCTGAACATGAGGGCACCAAATGTTACCGCACTGACCTGGGAGTGGTCGCTATGGAAACATGAGAACATCTGACAGGCTTTGAGTATCAAATCTCACAAGACTGATATTCATTCCCTGGACAATGCCAGAGGCTGCAATGGGTCCTCCTAGGGCCCGGCTGTTCTTTCACTAATCGCACTGTGTGTCCAGGGCCTACTTCTGGAGGACACACAGTACTGTTCCTCATTTCCTCATATTTTGTTTCCAAAGAGCCAGAATTTATTTTATTTTTAATGTGGAACAGTTCTCCAGGCGTTCTGAAGGACTTTCAAAGACTCTCATTTTCAGTTCAGTTCCTGAACCCGAACCCTGAATCATTCAAGCAAAACAAATCACATCTAACTTAAGGCCTAAACCAGTGAAGGAACAGCTGCAGATGATTCCAGATGATCAGGCAGTGATCAATATACTGGTGGTGCTGAATTCTAAGTGGTTGGAAAATCTTTACCTTGACACCTTGTATCTTTAGGCACTTTGCAGCCTGTCGCTAAACTAACTAAAATTTGCTCCCATTTCTTTCATTTAATCTACTCAATATGACAAAGATAAGACAGTTTGACAGACGTATTTTTGCACCAATAAGGTGATTCTATGCAAAATCTAAAGATATGAGGGTGGGGGGGCTCAAGACTTTTGCACAGTGCTATACGCATCACTCCAGTTTCTCAAACTGTCACATATACTTTAAATTAAAACAGATTTCAGTTTTCTCACAACAGCTTCCAAGGGTCCACAGAAGAACCACATTCCCCACGCTGGTCTTGGAGTTTCCCCTTGGCCTGCATAATTTGGTGTTTTCCTGCTCCAGCACACCCATTTCAGCCCAGGAAAAGTTCATAATTACCTGACTGGATCAGGTGTACTGGGAGCAGGAAAATCCCTAAAATGTTCTCTACGTTGGGAACCTATGCCCTAGGGAACATTGCTGAACACTGTAAATAAGATGTGAAAGTTTGAAGAACTATTCAACCCTTAGAACTTAGAACTTAGAACTCTGCAGGTTTTTCCCACCCGATTGTGGGCAGAGACCATCCTGAAAGTTCTCTTGTTTCAAAGAGCTTGTGTTTTTTTCCCATTTGTCCTAAACTAAAAGGCACTTTTGTACTTTGCGTGTGACACTATTTTAAAACCCCCATCAGCAGTTAAAATTACGTGTTTTTTACACCTTGAGCATCAACAGAAACAAGAGGAACTTATTACAAGAATTTGTTTTGCTGTATGACAACAATTTATCATTTGTTGCGCTTCCAGCACGGATTTGTGCCGCTCGCGTAGTAAAGGATGCAACCTCAGGTAACAGGCGGTCAGTGCTCCTCCCTGTTATTTGATCATGCTGGTCCATAAATAATGACTGTAGTGTCATCTTATTCTTTGCTCTAGTGTCCTCTTACCTCCCGGAAGAGTGACATTTGCTGGCTTGCAGTGAAAAGGACAACGACTGGGATGTTGAATGCTTGGATCCATCTGCTCCAGAGACACAAAGACACAGTACCTAACCAAACAAAGACATTCCAGAATAAGTGACGTGTGGATAATTGAGCACCACGGGTGTACTCACTCTGTAAGGTGCACTGAAGAACATACTGGACAAAGCTTCGTATCGCCAAAGTTGTAACTATAAAGGAGAGCCCAAAAGCATGAATTTCAATGGAAATGAATGCAGCAGTTATTCATTTACAGAGTTTCCGATGTTCAGTCCAAAGACAAGTGGGTATTTTCAAATAACATCAAAATTAAAAATGACAAAAAGTGAGAGGTTTTGCCCCAACACTGAGGACATAAAATAATGATAAAGTCCAAAACTAACCTGAGTAAAAGAACTACAAGTAAGAGGACATGTTTCATGAAGCACAACATTCTGCTGAGATAAGGGGGCCTTAGAGGGATGGTTTGACGAAGGATTTGGGTTTGCTTGGTTTTCCCACTCGCTCTGGATGTGGTCGGTCATCCAGGACATGTTTGGAGTCCAATTTTTGCCTTTTTTGGCCAGATTTGGGCTGAAGAACTGCAGTGGAACTCCTCAGTGCATCCAGTATTTATTAGCACCATAAAAGAAGAGTGTTGGGTCCTGTTCTTCTCTTTTATGTGCAATTTTGGTCAAAAATGAAATGCTAACCACCTTCATAACAATAACACAAACAGCAATTACTAACTCAATATTACTGACTAAAATGTAATGGAGTAAAAAAACAGATTTCAGATATAATCAGAGTATAAGTGGTATTTTGTGAAAATACTCAGGAAAGTACATATGCATCCAGATGCACATGGGGGCTCTCGCGTGCTGGCCCCATCATTGGGAGATCAAGAGTTTGAGCCCCATTGGTGCCACAGACATCCAGGAGTCCAAGACAGCACACATGGTTTCACTGTTTTTTCTTGTGGTTAGGGTGGCCCTCCCCCTTCCCCCGTCAGTCAGAGTGATTCTACTCAGCATGGACATCTGTTAGTTGATGTAAAGAACTGGCTTTTAGCATTCTCCTCCAAATGTGTTGAGTCATCCACTGATGTTTTCGCCACAGTTTGAGAACTTGTGGAGCTTCAGAGGAACCACGTGCTGGTCTTCACCTTCCCAGTGTTGGTGGTGTCGTGGAACTAGACTAAATTATGTGGAACCAGACTAAATTGGGCAGAAAATTGGGTGAAAAAAAATACTTCAGCACATGGAGTTACCACCCACTGCTAAATACATTGAGTTGCTGGGTTGATTAACATTAATAATACTTCATAAAGCATTGTCTGCAGATTAATGCAGAGAGATTAGGAATAAATAAATGGTCTCCATGAAGCTGAAGCTAGCCCATGAACAGGAAATGTCGCCCATACACACACACACACACACACACACACACACTCCTTCGCAAAAGTATTAAGACACCTATGCAAATTGTTTGAAGCCATTTATATCAGCAGTGGGTTTCTTTTTGACAGTAAAAAAACAAGAGATTACTGCTCTTCCTCCAGTCATTGCTTGGATTTAGAAATTTGCATGAACACACCTAATTTAATCTAATGAAGTAAAAACAGATGGAGCTACAATACTGGGTTTCCATGAAGAAAGAGGTCTGGAAATGGTTAAGCGAACACTTTGTCACACATAAAACCACTATATACTGTATGAATGTTATTTGTATATATTGTAATGTTTGAGTTAAAACACCAAGTTAACACTACTTATCAGAAGCAAACAGCTTTTAAGTATGATTTCCGCAGGTGCTTATGACTTTTGCACAGCACTGTACATACAAAAAACCTAGAACGTTCCAATTTTCCAGTCAAATGCTTACTAAGTCTGAAACTGACCCTGAAAAGGAAAACCTGTTTGGGACAGTCAGAGGTGGGCAGTAGCCCCATGTACTCAAGTACAATATGGACGCTTGCTGGAAGTGCCAAGATGTTCCACTGCAGTTACTCAGGACTTTTCCAGGAGCAGCTACATTTTTTTCTCAAGGAGTTCCCTGCTGGGCCAGTCACTGTTTTTTATGTCTCTGTTAGACAGTACTTTGTATTTTTGGTTTTAGGCTACAATACATACTTTTGGGTCCCATCTTTAAATCCAAAAACCGAACTATCCAACACCCTGTGTGTCCAAACTGCCATCCAAATACCAAATCAAGAAATCGGCTCAATTAAAGTCTAATTTGAGTCCTAAAGGTCTATTTAAAAAAAAAAGAACCAGCAGCACAAGCGAGAGTTAAAATGTCAATATGTACATACTAAATATCTGACCTCTTGCCTGAATCATGTTAGGAAAGGACTCAGTGCATCATGAAATTACATATTCCAACACCATTCAATTTGATTCAATTAGATTGTTTTAGACTTTTACTTGTATTTTCAAAACTGCTATATTTTTAGTGGAGGAGTTATTTATACACACTCATACACAGACACACAATATATATATATATCTTGGAATGTGGTGGTCTTGGAATGTGTAT
>JBBIGA010117856.1:0-10178 GCA_037576975.1 Alestes dentex | reverse complement strand
CTCTCACACACACACAAACATACACATACAAACACACACACACACACATACACACATACATGCACATACACACACACACACACACGCAGACACACACACAGACACACACACACAGACACACACACACACACACACACACGTGCAAACAAACACACACACACACGTGCAAACAAACACACACACACACACACACACGTGCAAACAAACACACACACACATACACACACACACACATATACACACACACACACACACACACATACACACACACACATACACACACACACAGACACACACACACACATACACACGCACACAGACACACACACACACACACACACACACATATACACACAGACACTCATGCACAGACACACACACACACACACACACAGACACACACACACACACACACACACATATACATACACACACACACACTCACACGTGCCCGCACCAACACATGTACTCAAATGCACCCATGCAGATGCATGCACGCACACTCACACTCATACACACACTCGGTCACACACACTCATACACAAAAGCACACACATGCATAAGCATGCATGTACACACACTCCGACACACTCTCAGACACACACACTCCGACATATAGTGTCTAATGTGTCCATTCTGGAGTTTTGCACACATGGCTGAGTCTCCAGCAGCTCTGTGTTAGAGCAGGAGTCTGTATTTTAAGTGCACTACGTAGGGAGCAGGGAGCCTTTATGTGATAAAGCGGTTTAAAATTCTACGCTCATCTCTCAGATTCTGTAATTTAACAACATTTACGTTTAGCAGACGCTTTTATCCAGAGCAACTTCCATTCCATACCTACAGGGGGCAGTCTCCCTGGAGCAACTTGGGGTTAAGGGTCTTGCTCAGGAACCCAGTGGTGGTTTACTGAAGGTAGGATTTGAACCCATGACCTCTTGGTCCAGAGGCAAGTGTCCTACCCACTAGACCTCCGTCACACCGATGAGGAAGTCTGAAGTACACATTGCCAAGAAAAGCCCGTCTAAGCTGCTAGGGACTATAAACTGTGTGCAAAAACAGTAGAATTCGATTTTAGCTCAAAAACCAAACCAATAGTTCAATCAGCAAAAAACCTTGTCTCAACACTTTAAACTAACTCTAACGAACTCACTCCTAAATCTTCTGAGCTGCAGGAGCTGCAGCTTTTCATTTATTCATAAAAATGCACAACAAAACTGAGATTGTGCACGTTTTCTAAACTATTAGTTCTGTTTAATTCTGAAATGTCGCAAAACATTTAAAATCTTTTCTAAGCCCTACAATGTCATTAACTGTCCCTGAAACAAGAGCACACACACACTCTGGGCCTATAAAACACCTTTATATGATTAAAGCATCTGAACCGATTAAAGCATCTGAACTGGTTCTATCGTCCTGTTGCGTTTAAACTAGATTTTGTCTCTGTAGATCTGAACTTATAAGCAACAAATTACAAACAGTAGGGATTTCACATTTTCTCTATTATGCGAGAACAGGTTAAGGGCTGTTGTGCCCGTGTTTTGAAAGAACGTATTTCTGCGATAGAAATCCAGTCTAATAAAAGTCCATGGGCACGTTTGCAGGACCCTCATGTCCTCCAGGTCTCAACCACGGGGCCCCCTACTTTCATTTCTGCATTTTTTTTTTTTTGTTCTCTTAACTGCAGTGCTGCTGTGTGTTTTAAGCAGGAAGGAGAGAGAACACTTACAAAAGACGATGCCCGATTTCGGATGCACTAAAATATTCATCATCCTGCCGAACGACGTGAAGGAGGAGGAGGAAGCCTAAGCTGGATTAATCACCTCTGGGTAGAGCCCGCCTCAGCTGCAGCGCTCTCAGGAAACGGGAGCGGACGGCGAGGTAACGGCGGGACGAGCCCCGGCACAGAGGTGTTACCTGTAATTACAGATGTGGAACAGGGTTGGGGGGGGGGGGGATTTAGGGTTGATTTAGGAGGAGAGAAGGAGAAAAAGAGGAAAAGAGATGGCGTTCCACGGGCCGGGCGTGTCCGCGTTCCCGGCGGACCCCGTCCCTCTCGGCTGAAGGTGACACCTCCCTGCTCACGCCGGATTTATTCACACAGCCCGGAGGTGAGAATAGGCTGGTGCGAAGGGGAGCGCCAGCCCATTAAATACAGAGAAACGAGGCCGTGTTTCCTCTCAAGCGCCCTGAGAACGAAGCATTTTTAACACACAAACGCCAGCAGAACAAACTCTCCACCAGCTCGAGAGACATCTGGAACAATCATAACCATCACTCACAGGCGTGTAGTGCCGCCAATGATCTCTTCTTCGATAGTGTGCTTAACGTCTGGATGATCTAAAACACTGTTCTGCATGCACACACACTCGTACAGGACTCTATTCGTTGCTATTTGATGTATCTGCATTATTTGATGTATTGCTTATTTTAATTTTTAGAGTATTTATTCTTTATTTATCACATGCATAGTCATACAACACACAGTAGAATTATTTCTCCGCATTTAACCCATTCACCAAATGGAAAGAAGTGTGTGTGTGTGTGGGGGGGGGGGGGCGGTGATGCAGGTTAAGTTCTTTCCTTTGAGGTTTTAAGGTCATACGTTAAGTGAGTTTGTAACAACACACTGAAATGTTGTGATATTGCAGTGTAGAAATGTGACAGTACGCATTGTGGAAAATAAGCAATATATTAATGATGTCTGATGTATCTGCATTGTTTCTAGTGTTAAACCAGCACTGACCAACAGCCCTGTCCAGCACATTCACCTCAAACATTTTGCTTCCCAATGGTGAATAAACTATTTGTAAGCTGTAATTAATAATGAATTATTAATCTTAAGACCCCAAAGCTGCTCTATTGTATTAAATTACAAAGACAACTTTAATATCAATGGCTACAAATTCCTTTTTTTTTTTTTTTTGAGTACACATTACATTTTTTTTTCACCTAAAAGCTGAATTACAGTCTAACTGAGATGAGCAAGGACAGTGTAGGGGTAGATTTGAACATTTCTACCTTATTTGAACACCTTTACACTTTGTGAAGGTTGCATGACCGATGGACCAATGGAAATGCTCCAAAATGACCTGAAATAAGACCTCTTTACATTAACCTGCATTAGAAGTAAAGGGTTTGGCCTCTTCCTGTGAAGTCACCATGTGGGAGATTCCTCACCCTGATATTGTCATAAGAGTGTGAATAAAGGTCAAGCATGTGAACACCTCACATCTGATCCTGCACATCTGAGGTCAGTGTGAGTGTAATGAGCAGAAAAACGCAGTCCAGACTGTTTAATAGAGGAAAGACCCCACAGAACACACTGCAGACGTTACACACCTCGCCCTGGGAGCTCATATTTCCAGGGCTATTTAGGAGTACCAGCTTCACTCAAGTATTTGGCAAATTTACAGTATAACAAATCTTTTTTTTTCCATTGTAAGTGCAGAATAGTGCAGCACGGATCGTTTAACAGGGGAAAAAGGCCCAAGAAACACTGCAGCACACAGATTTGTGTTGCAACACTTAACTTTTCTACCGGTGCTGCCTGCTCAAATAATTTATGTGCAGTCCTGTCCGGACCGTGACTGAGATGTGACTGCGAGTATCATCACTTTTTTCCTCATCACTGGGTTTTATGTAAGAATGGGAATGGGGGAATTGTTGTGGCACAGAGAAAACACACACACACACACACAAACACACAGCTAAGGGAGGAGTAAAGCCATGACAGTGAACAAATTCCTTCAAAACCAATGATTTATTTAAACCTGCGTTCTGCCTTGCTGCAGACCCAGGAGCCTCCAGCACTTCCAGCCTGTCAGCTGGAGCAAGCACCTGGAGCTCTGGCGCCGTCTAGTGGCGGCCAGTGGTCAGAACACAGCGCCATTACTGGACACACCCAACAGGGAGCCCAGCCTGGAGGAGGGGGTGAAGACTTACACACACACACACACACACACACACACACACATTACCGTGATTATTCTAAGAATATACAGCAATGCTCAAAGTGCAGGGGTGGGAAGATGGAGAGAGAGAGAGAGAAAGAGAGAGAGAGACATTCCTTACTAGGGGATGAGTTATGACGGACCGCTGCCATGCCTGAGGTGTTTTACGAGGCAGTAAGTTATCCAGCCGAGTGCTGCAGCTGGATCATAGATTTCGGCATCATTACCACACACACTCCCCCGCTCGTCGTTGTCACACTGACTGCGTCATTAAATACTGCATCAAACTGCCATTAGACTGGCTGAGACCAGAGAGATAACACAGACACACACTCCCATCTGCTGGAGCCGCTGAACGCTCCACAGGGCTCTTCCAGCACTGCAGGCCTGAGAGACCTGAGCCACTTCAGTCCACTCCATTTCATATTTTTCATTTTCCATTGTGCTCTAATCACATATGATGTGTTTAAACACACCGTGAACCACCCAGGGGGGCTAGGAGTCTTATGAGACCCTAAATGATGCTCTACTGCTTGAACTTCAGTAGCAATTTGACTACAAAGTAAACAGCTTTTATCCTAAGACATAAGCTGTACTGCAGTCTAGCTGAGATGATGGAGGGCAGTTTAGAAGTAGATTTTGATTCTTCTAACTTATCTTTACACCGTGTGAAGGTTTCTGGAAGGACGTACCACCAGAAATGCTCCAAAATGGCCTGGAAAAAAGGCCCTTTGCATTACCATACACTACCATACAATAGTCTTTGAGTACCTTTAAAAGTGCTCTATAAATAAAATGCATTATTATTATTATTATTATTATTATTATTATTATTATTACACTACAGACCAGGAGTTTAGTTCTGGACCTTTTTTTTTGGATAATAAATATTGCATTGCTTCAACATCACACAATTCTACAACATGGTTTATGTATAACTGGACAAAATTTCATTCTACAGAAGGACACTGATCCCAAGCTTCCTCAAACTTGTACCAGAATTCTCTCCAGTCCAGAGAAGAGCAGAAAGTTTAGAGTGATGTCTCGTCCTCCCCAGTCTCCAGATCTTTCTCCCATTGAGCTGCAGGGACCAGCTGGAGACCCACAAGTTCCAAAATGAGCCAGAAAATCAGACACAACTGTTTCTGCGTGGAAAGGTTCTTGGGGGGTTTGGGCACAAGTTATTTCCAAAAATGTCCACATCCATTAAACTGCATGTACAGTGCAGATTATTACGCTTCACTACAATATCAGACAGTTTTAAGTTTAAGTATTTATAATTTTTTTGTAAAAAGAAAGTGCATATTGTTTTAAAAAACGAGGGTGGGCCCAAACGTCTGGCCTGTTATAACGGTTATAACGGTTCTAAAGCTATAATTGTTCTACAGCTGTAATTTTTCCGGCACCCATGCTCTGGACTCTGAGGGGAACTTGTTTTTCTATAACAACAAACTTCATAAAACATGAATGCCCTGCAGTGGCAAATAGCTTTGGTTTATATATTATTTTGAGGTGATTACTTGTATTTAAGATGTGACTCATTTCCATTTCCCCCGTATTAATAAAGGACGGAGGTGAAAGGCAAGGGCTGTGTTTTGAGTGGACATCAACTCAGTGGGTTGCAAATAATGACACGACACAAAGTGACGACTCGCTGAAAGCCTCAGACATTTATTACAGCGAATGAAGAAGGTGAACTGCATGACCGACACACACGACTGCAGCTTTGATACATGACTACAAAAAGATGGGGCCCCCAGAGGTCCAACACCAACACCCACTTAAACTCAAGAGAAGCTGGGTAAGGAACTGGTTAGCTGGGTCAGGGGTGTTTGAACTGAGTCAGGTGTGTTGAGTCAGTTGGGTTGGGACCTCTGGGACAGGGGTGTTGGGTCAATTGGGTTGGGACATCTGGGGCAGGGGTGTTGGGTCAGTTGGGTTGGGACATTTGGGACAGGGGTGTTGGGTCAGTTGGGTTGGGACATCTGGGACAGGGGTGTGCCGAATAGGGGTGTACTGGGTCGGGCGTGTCGGTCAGATGTGCTAGGTCAGGTTTGTTGGGTTAGGTGTGTGAGACAGGCGTGTTGGGTCAAGAGTGTTTACACGGGTTTTGGGACACATGCGTTGGTCGGGTGTGTTGCGTTGGGCGTGCTGGGACGGGGTGTTGGGTTGATTTTGCTGTGTCAGGTGTGTTAGATCAAGTGTGTTGAGTCAGATCTGCCGGTTCAGGTGTGCTGGGTCAGGTTTGTTGGGTTAGGTGTGTGAGACAGGCGTGTTGGGTCGAGTGTTGGCACAGAGGTTTTGGGACATGTGTTGGTTGGATGTGCTGGGATGGGGTGTTGGGTTAATTTAGCTGTGTCAGATGTATTAGATCAAGTGTGTTGGGTTAGGTTTGTTGGGTCAAGGGTGTTGGGTCAGATCTACCGGTTCAGGTGAGCTGGGTCTGGGGTGTTGGGTCAAGCATGTCAGTTAGGTGTGTTGGGTCGAGTGTATTGTGTCAGGTGTGTTGGGTTGGGGAGGGTTTGGGTCAGGTGTACTGGGGCAGGTTCATGGGGGTCAGGTGTGTTGGGTCACTTGTGTTGGGTCGGGTTTGTCAGTCAGGTGTGGTTTATAGGGGTGTGCTGGATGAGGTGTATGGATCACGTGTGTTGGGTAACGTGTGTTGGGTAAAGTGTGCTGGATGGGTGTGCTGGTCAGGTGCATGGGGTCAAGTGTGTTGGGTCAAGTGTGTTGGGTCAAGTGTGTTGGGTTAAGTGTGTTGGGTTAAGTGTGTTGGGACTCCAGCACCGGTTTGGGAGAACTGCGATGCCTGGCGCAGGTTTGGGTAGATTCTGACACACACTGCTGTACACACACAGATCACACCCAAGAAAGTAATGCATTTTATTGAGGAAGGCACTACTCTGCTAGCACTCAGAAGCAACAGCAGGCCAAAAAACACAAACAAAAATTAGCTCACAAGTTTCCGACAAGATGAACTTTTCCTATAAAGCTGTTGGAAGAGATTTCACTTTATATCACGATCTACAGTGATGTGCAAAGGTTTGAACACCCTCAGTCAATTGACTTTTTGTTGATTTTTCTGCTAATTTTAGTGTACAGTTTCATTTCATTTGCTTTTTTAAATACTTAGGGGGGAAAAACACATAAAACTGTTCAGTAACTGTTGCACAGATCACAGTTTAATTTCTAAATGGATGCGGAATCAATTCATTATGTGCAGTATCTTACGTGCAATATCACTACTTATATCAATATTACCTTGTATTACCAAATATTACTACTGGATTCTCTACTAAGTGCAATAACGTTCTCCAAACCATCATTTTTGTTGGTAGGTTTCACTCAACCGTGTTACTTATCTATAGTATTTATGTCCAGCATTTCTGTATATAGCATGGTGTATTATCATATCAGTCTTTTTTTTCCTACAGATATTTAGATTGTATTTAGACTTTATATATTATATTGTCTCTGTGTTTCTTAGCAGTCTTTACATAAGCAGTTTCCTCCGGGATCAAAGTTTTCTGATTCTGATTCTGATTTAATTAAGCATACATTGTGCATTAAATTTGTATTTTAGGTGTTCTTTCAGGCGTTCTCTGCAGAGAAAATCAACACCGGAGGGGCCAAAACTTTTGCACACAAACACGTCAGCTTATTTTGTTATAGTCAGTAGGACGACCCGCAGTGGATGATTGTAGTATAACACAAATCCTGTGATCTGGCATTTTTAAGGCTCAGCACAGGGCTGAGTGTGTAAAACACACACACACACACACACACACACACACACACACGTCTATGATGCCCCCCCTGTACTTCACAGTGCAGCAAACATTAAAGAGCAACTCTACCGAGTGGTTTTGGTGTGGATCCCTTTCCAGTGGAGGTGAATGGAACCGAACGTCTCCAACACAGATCCAGCCGTTTTATTCTCCTCCCCCAGTGAAGCTCCACGTGTCTCTGAGTGTTTATATGGATACTGATGATGTAAAATAGTGAATCTGAACTAAATCACTTTTCTTTGGGGACTATTTTGCCTCTCGACGCCCTGCATGTATCCCTCCACCATGAATGGCTTGGGTCCAAACTTTATCTCATAACTAAAGCAAGACGACATCTCAGGCATCAGGCACGGCATTACTTAACATTCTGTGTAAAAAAACCAAAACACAGAGGTCAGGTTCCATTCACCACCACTGTCTGAGTTTCTCAGTGGAGCATTTCAAACCAAATCCACTCCGAATGACTTTGTTTACACAGTTAACCATTGAATTCAAATGAAATTACAAAATAGTAAAATTCCTCCTTAAGAAAAATGCACCTTAATGTTTAATCAAATGATGGAGTGGGCTTGTTAACGTACCCAGAAGTATTTTTCACACTTTTTATGAAAGTAAAGCACATGTTTTAGATCTTTTTTAAAGTCGATTTTGATGAAGTTCATTATTACAAAGCGAGTTACAGATGCTAACAATCTGAACGGCACGGAAGCAAAGCCACGAAAACAGTTTGCACACGTGGCGCCGGTTAACAAACGCATACAAATTCTAAAAATGTGGAATTTTGAAAAGTGTTTTTAATGACGTACTTGTTGTAAGTGTTAAGTCTGGAAAAAAAACCAAACAAATAAACAAACACTAACCTCGAAAACAATCCACTGGTACAAGAAAACCATGTGACATCACTGTAACTGGATTAGGAAAATCACATCCACGGTTAAAAGCCCACTCAGAATGGCAGTATACATGATTAGTGAGTGACGTACGTCACTTAACCCCATTAAGACACCCCCCCGATACATCCCACCCGTCTCTACACCTTAAATGATCAGCGGCAGCTGGAGAGAAAACGTTACACAAAGTGATATTTACAGATTTTAACACACAAAAGTGACCTCAACTACACAGCTGATGTAAAAAAAAATAAAATTAAAAAAAATTAAAATTAACATTTATTTTCAGCCCATTACCCTCCCACATCCACAGGAGCCCAAGCACAGCTGTGTGCAAAAGTCTCGGCGCCCCCCCCCCCTCCCACACACACACACAAATGACCTATCATCCTTTTCTCAGTGAAAATAAGGACACGCCCTCTACAAGACACACTTCTGCACATTTTAATGCACAGTAACTGCTTTATTTGCTGAACTCACATTTTCTTTTTTTTTCCACAACCCAAATCTCCTTTTGCACTAGTTTCACAGTATGTACAGTCTGACCCCCCCCCCAGGTCAAATAAACACACAATAAACAGCGAAAATGTTTTTGTTTTAGTGCACAGTTGCTGTCTATGTGCAGAGTTTAACAAATTAGGGTGGAAAAAATGTAACATTGTGTATGAGCAGTTGTGTATGAAAATGTGCAGGAATGTGTTTCTGAAGAAGATTATTTACACACAAATCCACAAATGAACAAAAACATGCTGATTTGTGTGATATATGTACACATAAAACAACATATTAACAAAAACAAGTAGATTTGTGTGTAACTCACAACTCAAATTAACATGTTTTTGCCCTTTGACCAGGGGCGCCAAAACATTTGCACAAGGCTGTTTTTAGAGCATATTAGGAGGATTTGGGGAAAATATTGATGTCAAATGAATTTGCAGGCGTCTCCAGAAGCGCACTGTTAATGGGACACTGGGGATTATGGGATATACAGGGTTATAATGAGTGTAATCCTCAGCTCAGTAATCCTCAGTAAAACAAACCGTATCGTCCCGCCACATCCAGCTCAAACGGCCGCGTGCGTCCCCTCGTCCTGCGGCCAGGCCCCCCGGAACGCTGTCCTCCCCTCCCGGTGCGTGAGACAGGAGCCGGACAGGAGAAGCCAGAAAAAGAGACAGCGTCCCAAATCCGCTCCCGCTGTCCCTCACAGTCTCTGGGCCTTAACGTCCCACACACCTGTCTCAGAGCCCCTTCCAGAAACATTGAGGACGTAAAAATGAAAAAATAAAACCCCAAAAACAAACAGTCATAATACTGATCTTCTTAAATCTTCTCTCTCTTTTTCATGTAAAAAAAGGGGAAAAAAAATCTAAAATCCATCTGTTTTCACGCCTGCCAGCCGTCCTCGGCAGGAGCTTCCAAGATTCGGCTCAATTTAACACTTGTGCTTCATGGCCAGCTGTGAGAGGAGAGAGAGAGAGAGAGAGAGACAGAGAGAAAGAGAGAAAGAGAGCGAGAGAGAGAGAGAGAGAGAGAGAGAGAGACAGAGACAG
>JBBIGA010117855.1:0-28392 GCA_037576975.1 Alestes dentex | reverse complement strand
TTTCACGTTCAAAATATGCACACCCCACAACCACAATGTCTGATGAAAAAAAATATTAAAAATAACAGCCCAATAATCCACGCATCCGTTTTATTTGGGCTATATCCACGGAAGATTTTTTTTGTCTGTCTGTCTGTGTGCAAAATAACTCGAAAAGTACTACAAATTTTCAGACAACGTGGGTGTTAGGACAGTAAAAAGCTGATTAAATGTTCGTAGTGATCCGGAACCAATATTAACTCAAGTGACTCACAGATCCGGATCAGTTTAGTGAGTGACTTAGAGGGAGCCGAATCATAAAAAGGATCCGAGTATTACAGCTCTAATAGACTATAGTGTACGCTGTACACATTACTTACTGGGTTTTGTTGCATCAGTCTGCGTCTCCAAATTAATTTGTGTGTTTCCACTACAGCTCCGCACCACGACACTGAAGTTTATTATTATTTGCAGCTCCTCATTCGAAAATTTCGTTCCACCTTAAATACTGCTCTCCCGGCTGCAATATCGCTTTTTTCGCCTGAAGGGGGGAAATTTTAATGAGGTTTACAATCAGAATTATGTTGCCTTTTTATATGGTTTGTATCAGAAATGCATGTAGAGAAATAAAAATGTTTTTAATCTTTACATGGCAGTGATCTCTTTCCACTCAAAGTCTTAAACTATTTTGCAACTTTAAATTCTAGGAACCTGGCTCATAAAGTGATAAATAGCAATTTCCAAGCAGGAAAATGCCTTAAATGCTTTGGTCCACTGAAAACTCACTTGTTCAGGTCAGAATAGGGTGTGTAGAACTAGCATCATTTGTTACTTGTTTGGACCAAAATATTCTTCACTGTTAAATTCACATGGGAATTTTGCTTATATGCACATTGGCATATAATATATGGCAACTTCTTGGCAGGAAAAGAATGGGTTGAATGCTTTGGTCCAAACAAGTAAGAAGTGAAACTAGTTCTACACATCCTATTTTACCTTGAACAAGAGAGTTTTCAGTGGACCATGCATTTCTGAAAAAGGCAACATAATTCTGAATGTAAATCTCAGTAAAGTTTCCTACAGGCGAAATAGCGATATTGCAGCCTGGAGCGCAGTATTCAAGGTGGAACGAAAATTTCGAATAAGGAGCTGCGAATAAGGAGCTAACGTAAGCATCGTTAAAATATGCCTCAAGAAAAGGGCACTTGGGGTACCCAAGAGGAAAGGGGCAGGGGCTCAGGACATGACACACACACCCTAGCCTGAGTTGATAACCTATCCTAACACAGCTGTAAAATCTATAAAGACAACTAAGAAAAAATGACGAAGAGATTGCGAGCCAGGCCTTCTCATCCAACATGTTGGATGAGAAGGCCTGGCTCACAATCTCCGTCCCACTTCAACCCCAAGGTGTTGGATGGACTGTAAAGCTAACCAAGATCATTAACTGATTCCAGTAAATGAGATGTGATCTTACTGTAGCTTTCTCCACTCTTGAGTCCCTATAACATTGTTTTGGAAAAAGACTCATGTCATTTGATGAGACATGAAGCTTTGACATATGCAAAAGATGTAAAAATGATACTTATTCACTAATAATAATGATATATAATTATAATTGTGCTGTAAGGCACATGGGAAAACTGCTGAACTTGCCCACCCTTTGAATGCTATCATTCTCTTAGTCAAACTAGTATCTAAAAGTCTCATCTAGGCATCCAGGCTGTAAAATATAATTTAATGTCCTGGCCTCAATGCACAGCCAATCGATAAACACTGTTCCATTTGTATGCCATTAATTGCTATGTTTTATGAGGCCCTCTGATAGTCTGATGTGCCTGACAGGCCCACAGAAGAGGCCTTCACCTTAGAGTGACTCTGAAAGCCTGGTGTCACCATCTGTCATGGAAGAATAACATTAATGACTTGCAGGGAGCTTAATGGGGCTCCTGCATTGTTAACTTCATCAGTTGCCAGTCAATCTCTTAATCAAAAATGGCAGCCAGACATGGAATGACAGTGTGGGCACTCTTTTTGTTCTGATCCAGAGACACAATATTTACTAGAATACATCTCAATATTATTATAGTTGTCTTCATTATAAAGCTATCATCATACAGAAAGTTTACAAAAACATGGATCCTTTTTAATAAAAATCTAAATTAATTGTATTTGAATACCCCTTCAAAACACTGTACCAGGTTAAGGCCTGTGAGATAAGCCAGTAACGGTCTTTTTACAGGGAAAATCTACAGGGAATACTGATTGTGTGTTGAGCACATGGAGCAACAAAAGTTCAGGGTTAATGGGATGGGGAGGTGAGAGATATGATGGTATTATCAAAACGTCTTGAGCATCTAGGTGTAGCTATAAGGAATGGGAGCAACCAGATGAAGCTATTCATCACAGCAGGAGGCTGAATGGCACATGAAAATGGTCTAGAGAGGTCAGGGGGCAAGAAGAACTACAGCAGGTTCTGCAATGGTGGATAAGAGTAAGCTTATCTTTTATGGCAGCCACCTGCCAAATAGGAAACCACAATAGTGTGGGGTCATCATTCTCTTGTTCTTCCCACCATGGATCCTTACTAAGAAGCTGAAAAACTGCATAGATGGAGCACCATGGGGTTTTCACCCCAGTTCTAGACAGAAATAGTTGACACTGTGAGATTTAAAATGCTTTGCCATAACAGCCACTCTGACCTTTTTGACCATATCAGTGGTCCATTCCTGCACATCTTTCATGCAGTGCTTTTCCATTCCGAGGGTAAACCAGTCATTATCTCCATGGCAGGACATGCTAAATATAGATAACAGCAATGGCAGAGAGAAAAGAATAAAGTGCAGCCAAAGCTAATGGAATAATTGCAGGCAATATAATATTTGGTCCTGCAGTAATGAACCTGCTAGCACAGGAAAACAGGAAACTGGCACACTGTATGACTGGATCACTGTATGACCGGTACACTGTATGACCTTTGAAACTGTTCTGAAATGCCATATACTACAAAAAATACATATCCATTATCACTTATATAGCCATGAGGATCTTGTCCCCACTTCTGGCATTAAGGAAAACTACACTTTATAATAGTACCAAAATTAATATTATAAAACAGGTAGTTCCAGTTCTAAAATTCTGATAGGCTGAACTGCATTCTAATTGTAAAATACACGCACACATCTATGACGCTTCACAACAACTTAATTATTTACTACTATGCCAAGTTCCTAAAATCATTATGCTGTTAATGCAACAATACTTAACCTTCAATTTTGATTTGCAACTTTGGGCCACTGAAGTTTTTTCCCTCTACGCTTGCCAACAATAACATATTCTGACTACATTTATTGGAAAAACTGTATATTATAATCATTATGAATAAAAACGTCTTGATTTATTTGAAACTTTGGGTTTCAGCTGATGTTTTATAAACGCAAAAATGTACTTGAGGCTATGCATTACAAAGATTATCATGTGATTAGTTGTTATGTTAACCCCATGTCACATCCTGTCACCCATTCGTCCGATCATGCATTTCCCTCCACACATGGATTATTTTTGTGATTCACATGCTCCGCCCTAATCTTGCCCCTCAGTTAGTGGATCCACCCGCTCTCCTGCTCTCCAGGTATCTCCACTTCCCTGTCTCGTGTATATTTACCCCTGTGCATCATTTCTCGGTGTCGGTCAGCCTCGAGATCCTGAGTCAGCCCTTTATCTTTGGACTCTGGCTGTTAGCCTGCTCATGTTTTCTTATGTCAGTTCTTGTTAGGTCAATTCTGTGTTTGCATTCGAGTCTGCTTGAAGTCCTCCCTCAACCCGCAATCATGTTACAGAGTGAATGACAGCACCACGGACTCAGCAAACCTGGCCTTAACCTTCAATGGGCAGAGGAGGTTGTGGGCCACACAGGAGAGAGAAGCTACTCAGAGTGGCTGTGATTACTAGGCCCACCCAGCTGTCTAGTCCAGCGTCCAATTCCCTGTCCCCTCCTCTGTCTAGGTCGGTGTTCCATCCCTGACTTGTTATACATCCCCTGTCCTGTTACATTTGGTGCCCCTTACCTCATCCACCCCAGTTTAGTCATCCACCCTGTCACAACCTGTCTGCCTCTGTCACTCCCATGCCTACCCCTCTGATTTGTATGGTCTAGGCACAACCACACCTAGCATTCGATTTTGAAAAATGGACTTTGATGACACTATGTGCTTTGCTGCTGCGCTGCCTCTGGTCTTCATAAATTGCTACTGTATGATGAAACCTTAAACACGTGCATACCTATTGTATCTGTTGATGTTCCTGCTTTCTGTTTTTTGCCCTTTACTTCTGTTATGCTCTGTTTACTTGCCAAGTATTTCCTAATTGTAGGTTCATGATTGTGTTTTAGTCCACCTGTAGCCCTCCCTCAACCCGCAATCACATTACACCCCAGTGAGAAAATCACTATTTGTGGCTAACTGCTTTGTTGCTAGTAATACTGTTATAAGATCAACAATGTATAAAGATAAAAATGAAGTTAAGATAATTGGATACAAAAGTTATCATAAAAGCAATGTTTGTCATTAGTTTATCAGAGCTCAATAATGCATACTGTGGTCAGAATCTTAGGATTTGTGTAATGGGCCACATCTTTTAATCCTAGTGTTTACACTTGTGATCAACCATTTGTTCCTGCTTAACTTTACAGTACCGGTGACTGACCAATATGTCCTTGTCACTGAAGATAATATTACATAGAACAGCTTGTCAAATAACTTTTGTTTCAGGCAATGGTAAAGGTGATGCCATAGTGCATCAGTGGCAGACACCTTAGAACTTGCAGTTCTGCACCTACTAAAGCTGAACCACTGATCTAATCTGTATAAATGAAAATAAATTCACAGTAGACATGCTGTGACGAGCAAGATACAAATGGCACAGTCGTCAGTCGGTGCGCTTGATGATGAGCTTGGGGACTTCATTAACCACATGCATCACCTTACTAGGGAAGAAAAGGATAAAGAAAGTTCTCAGAAATCAACAGACAGCCATTAAGTTGTTACAATATCACAATTAATACATTTAAAGAAATCAGTTGGAATTGAGGTGTTAGCATTAGAATTGATGTGTTGCAAACTGTACAAATGTATGCACATTTTGCACATGTTTTTTTTTTTAAATTATTTTAATGATATTTTTAAGGCTTGCTTGTTAATCTTTTTGTATTATTTTTGGAATCTTTGAACAGCAACACTACAGCAATAAAACTATGCATGCTCTAAAAAATTCTGATTACTCGATTAATTGTGAAAATAATAGGTAGAGCCATTACTCCATAACTGGTATAATCAGTAATGACAGCCACATAGTTGATATTACAGGCCTTGTTTTTTAAAAGAGTCCTTGGTCTCTTTCAGTCTGTTTGTCTCCTCAGAGATAATACACACATCTCAAAGGCACTCCCACCTTGTTATTGTCAAAGGGAGAGCAGAATAATCAACATCAACAAACCAAGTATGGGGTTTAAAAGTCAAATGTCAAGATATTTCTATTAAGATTCATTGTAATATGTGAACTATGCAAACTCAGGGGTTGAAGGAATCATTTTTTTCTTTTTCACAATCCTATCTCCAGCCAGCAAACAGAAAAACAGTGTTCATTTCACATTTGAAATAAGAGCATCCTCACCAAACTGGCCCATGTGATTTGGCCTTGCAGATGCTTGAGGCTGCACTGTCTGCTGGTGTAATGTTTCAGCATGACACAACCCTCCTAACATTATGATGTGACAGGGAGAAAAGGGGCACTTGTAGCACAGTCACATAATGTCCTGTGACTAAAGTGAATGAATAAATAATGAATACTACATGTAGAGAGTGTCTATTTTCTGCAGAGACCAAAGAGAGTGCATCCTGATCCCCAAATCTCATGACATTCTATAGAGAGATTACAGAGAGCATTCTCTGTAGTTGTATCCTGAAACTGTACAAAAATTGTGCCACATTAGATCGCAGGACCCTACAGAGGATAGTAAAGACTGTTAAGAAGATCACCAGGGTCTCTCTCCCCACTCTTTAATACATTTACACAACACGCTCGATCTGCAAAGCCCCCAGCATTGCGAATGACCCCACACATCGCTCACCCACCCTCTTTTCCCTCCATCTGATTGGCGGAAGGTTTTGTAGCATCTGGACCTTCACCACCAGGATGGGAACAGTTCATTTCCCCAGGCCATAAGACACCTAAATCAAAACTGAACAACTAACTGTACATCACACACACACACTTGGACGCTGAACTGCGTCCTCTCTCCCAGTCACACTGCATACACACACTAAACTGTTATGCCAAAACCAAGAAAACTTACTCCCCAACAGTCGCTGTATACTGTACATTTTCTTGTAATTCTGTTGCTGCTCCTTGCTAATTTTGCACAATTTTTGTGTGTTTTTGCACTCCTTTGCATTTTGTGCACACATGCATTTACTCACACTAGTGCTATGACTGTTCCTGTTGACTGCACTGTATCTTATCTTGTCCTGTAAATGATTGTATTGTTGTTCTGTTTTATTGTGCTCTCTCTTTAGTCCTGTCCTGCCCTTGCTTGCGTAATCTTGTGGTGGTCTGTTTTTGTTCTGTGTGTTGCACCATGGTCCATTTCACTGTGTAGATGGTTAAAATGACTTCAATTCATTTTTCAATTCAATTTTATTTATATAGCGCTTTTTACAACCAGTGTTGTCACAGAGAAGCTTTATATCAAATATCTACCTACGCCTATGACCTGACTTAAATAACAAATCTCCTGCACAAGACCATGGTCATACTGGCATCCACTGCACATGAATTACTGACTGTCAGAAACATACATATGGCAGGGCTGTTCTACCATATGAAAAAGCAGAGACTGTGTTGTCACAGATTCTGCTGGTCCTGACACTGTATGAATGGAAGAGTTGTGATTATCATCAGCAGCTCCTGGCACTTTGCTGACAGCTCTTATGACTAGATGTATTTACACAGGAAGTGTTGGCGTGATATGCATAATTCCAGAAATGGGACACGCTCTCACTCCATCATTCACACATGCATGCACACACACACAAACATATGCCCACTCTCTCTTTGACACATGAAAAACAAAGCCTCTCAAAACAAATCCTTTTCATGCTGCCATCTGCACTCTATCTCTGTCGGACAGAAGATAAATAGCACTACGTTACTATGTGACCCTCTGAAGGCATACAAGCGCTGGGGGTAATTGACACCGCTCTGACACAGATTCACATAGAATGAAGTGTGTCGCAGTCAGCATGGCTAACAGGGCAAATAAAGATTTGTGTGAGCATGGCCACAATTCTTTTAAGGAAAACAATACTTTGATGATTCATTTTGATATTTTGCACATCGCTGATCTATAACATGTCCACCACCACAGCTGAAAGACCCTCATATGTGTATAATCATAAAACACTACATACACTTTGTGTGTCTGAATGTGTGTATATCAGGCTTTCATTTTTTCTCGTAGGTGCTGAATGAGGTAGAAATCAGGGCTCTGTGCAGCCCAGACAAATCCACATCAAATCACTCCTTCAAGGACCTACGGACATTGTTTTGCTAGAAAAGGAAAACAGTCCTCCCCTAACTGTTGCCATCAAGTTAAGATTAGCCCCATGAAACATGAAAACATGAAAATCAGCCCCAGACTCCTCTACCAAACTTTACAGATGGCTGCTCTATTGCTCAGCTTTATATTCAAATCACAGTTTAAAAGAGTATGATTTCTGAAACCTACCATTGTAATACTTTTATTAACCATTTGCACTACCGATCGGTTATTGTATCTTTTATAGTTTTGTTATTGTTACTATTGTTATTGATTTTTTTAATTCTCTACCGTCTTATCTTCATTCCTCTTGTTGCACTGAGCATGCTCATGACAAAAGAATTTCTCCTGGGCTAAATAAAGTTCTTTCTTATCTTCTTATCTTATCGTAATTACATCCCATGTTACTGAGTGTTGTCTTAATAGGAGAAAGTTAATACTAACAAAATCTAATAATGCAGAGCTCATGAACCCGCAGTCTGGCAACTCACAAGCTACATTCTGCATTCAGACCTCAAGTGCAAATAATGATGAAGAATGGATTGGAGCAGAATTTAAGAGAAAATAATGGCTTCTAAATTTCAATACTAGTCAGAAAATCATTATGAGACATTTTACCAAATCGTTCAGCTTTAGTTGCTGCTGTGAATTTGGACAGGTAGTGTGTTCCTGCATCTGCCAAACCCAAATTTGTCATTCAGTTTGCCAGATGGTTCATCACTCCAAAGAATGCATTTCCATTCTCCCAGAGCCCAATGATGTGTTTCACATTATTTCAAGTGACGCTTGGCATTGCCTCTAGGGATCTAAGGCTTATGTATAGTTGCTCAGTCATTCAACCCAGTTCATGAAATTCCTTGATGTTGCTTTCAAAAGTATATAGGAACTCAGTGTTGAGTACTTGCATGGCACATTGCTTCCCAACTGAGCTGCTGTTGCTGCTAGATATTCCACTTCATAACAACAGCCCTTGCAGTTGAGCAGGCAACTCTTGCAACGACTTTTGTTTTACATCACTAAGCTCTTTAGTATTACCCACTGAATTGCTAGTGTCTATGACTACTGAATGGTGGATGAAATAGTCAAACCCACCAATTAGAAGGTATGTCCACACACTTTTGGCCATATGTGTGCATGACCCACTGAAAACACTTGCCTTACTGCTAACCATTAATGTTATGTTCGCATATTTGAGAGACAAGATACAAAATTATAAATATTAGGCCATCAAGACCTATGCTCAGTAAAAAGATGACAGGAATGTGACTAATATTACCATAAACATAATAGTGAGAATATTCATGAATTTACATTTTCATTAATAGCAGAAGGAAAAGCAAAAATTGGGGAACACCTAAATGATGCTGATGTGTTTCATCCCTACACAAATTACTATAACCACAGTCTATTAAAATTGTTAAAACACCTTTATGTTCTGTTTCACTCAGTCCAAGACATTTGTTATTTTTTGCAGGTTAACAATCACCCATCTGCAAAAGCAGGAGTCGGATGCGATCAGTATGAGTTGAGCTTGCAGTCCGAATGTCATCAGCACTAACGTTACACCTACAGCGTCACACCACAACTTCAGTGAAGGGCAGTATCCATGACAACAATGCTTTCAGTGGCATGTTGCCAGACGCGCCCCTCTCTTATTCTCGGGGAGCAAATATATCGCCATGGCAACCAAATCCATCAGGTGATTACTATTAGAAGTGGCCAGAACTGACAGAAGCTGAAGTGCAGAGGCAGAGGGGGGGGGGGGGGTCTTGGACATGACAATTGATCCCAAGGCCATTACATTTTACACGACGATGGGATCCGAAATGTGGCAGGGGCACATTCAATGGTGCGTAACAGGAGTCATGCTTCCTTTTATTTGGGAATATAATTGGTTTAAAATGAATGAGAACCGAGCTGGTCGACAACAAAATTTGATTTTGTGGAGGTCTGACCTCTCTATTCGTCTCCTTTGGTCTTCAAAGACCACGCCTCGCTACCTGTTGTGCGCTCCAGCCATGCCAAGACCCTCAGAGCTGGCGCCATTAGTATGTGGGACCCCACTCTGGTTGACGGGCAACCGTTTTTCCTTCAGGGAAATCCCTAAGTAGGCGCCCCCCCCCCCCCCCAATTCATCAAGGTGTTAAGACCACTGTTAGAATGTGGGTTATGCGCGCGCGCTCTCCATCGACCACACAAAGCATGTGGGACACACCCTCTCGGCACAGACGCAAACAAAATAGCAAGACTTGGAAAATGACCTGTGGCTTGCCATTAAATCTGTTCGCATTACCTTTACTGAAAACTGATTTAACCTACTTATCCCTCGCTTCTGAATTCTGAATCAGAGGCTCGGTTCCTCTCAGACAGCACGAAACGCCCAGTATGAGACCACATTTCTGTCAGATCCGAAATGCGTGCGTAAATGCACTTTACAACGCGTGCATACAGAAATTCATCAGATAAAAGTGTAACAAGCATCTGTCACCTCTTCACCCCAACTTACCTTCCTTCTCGTTAGTTTCCAAAGAAGTGAGAACTGTGTCAAATGCAGAATATTCCTTAAATTTTGGAACAGTGTCCCTCCGTCTTAGATTTGGTGGGTTGGTGAAAAAATATAAATATATATATATATAATAAAAAATAGTCGACAGTGCTCCAGGCGCGTCTCCCAGTGCTGAAATTGAATATCAGCCAATGCGTTTCTGCACTCCCTCTATCAGTGACACTGCTGGCTTTTAGTAATATGTCCCCCTGTAGCCCCCCTCCCCCATCTCTCTCTCTCTCTCTCTCTCTCTCTCTCTGAGCAGTGACAGATGGAATGTGCCCACCAGTAGAGTCAGTGTAAGAGAACCTTGGTAGAGGTGCGTGTGCGAGACTCTACCATCATTTCTTAGATGTATTAGTTATGCCAATAAAACAGGTTTCCAGATCCTAAAAAAAAAATTTCATGCACATGGCACATTTGCTGTAAGAAGGTAGTGGACACCAGCCTCTGATTTATTGAAGGACAAATACTGATTTATACATCAGTACTTGAAAAGAAGAGCCTTATTCCAAAATGCATTATGTTAATATACATAAATTGCAATAAACTCCCCATTTTAATTTTTTAAAAAAGGAAAGAAGGTAGATAAATAGCAAATTGTGTATTTAAAGCTAATGTTCAACAACATATTTAAGTGGAAAATAAAAACAGATGACAATGGCTTTTTATTGCACTTCAACATATAAATCATATTCCTACCATGTCTTACGACGACATTGTCATCATTGTCTTTATATATATATATATATATATATAAGCCTAGCTGACCTTTACATTGACTGAAAATTTTATGGCACTGGGCTACTAAAGGAATGGTCCGATCTGCTTCAAAAAAAGTTATGAATGTTTTTGCTCCTGAAAAGTTAGCATTTAGAAGATGTGATGTTTAGTTCTGACTGTGACGTTATGTCAAAGTTTGGCATCAGGCTAGGGTTTAAAGTTTTGATTCCTTTTGACAATATTGTAACAAGGTTTTTTCACATTCAGTGAGATTTGGTTTAGATTTAGATCAGATAGGACCAATTAGACTCAATTCAAACCCTACTAACATCAGGACTCTGTTTCATAAAATAAAATATACATTCATGGAGATCTTGGGAACTCACTCAGCAAGGCAAAGTGTCAAGTGGTGCTTATGCGTTCTTGCTAAAAGGAAAGCCACCATTGCATTAAAGGAAAGTTGCACCCATTTTCCAATGGATGTCATGACTGAAGTGAAGATATAACATCCTTTTTCAAACTGTGCTATTGTTATTAACTGTCCTTGGTAGTCTCACATCTGCTTCCTTTCTTGGCTTGTTTGGGTGGTGGACATTATTATTCAAACAAATGAGGCTGTCCCATAGTCCTTTAGGAGGAGTGTATGTAGGCCACATAGGAGCTTGGCATTAAGGTCTCTCTCTCTGTAAATGACAATGCAGAAGACAGTGATTAATATAACAAGTTCTTATACTGGGTTGTTAGTTGAATAGGTACACACATTGGCCATTTATTAGTTGCACCTGGAGCTCATGTGCTGCTACATATACAGACAAAAGCATTGAGACACCTGAACATGACACCAACAAGGACTTTGAAGACATTGCATTCAAATACATGGACTTTAATATGGAGTTGGTCCCCCTTTTGCAGCTGTAACAGCTTCCATTCTTCTTGGAAGGCTTTAAAGATTTTGGAGTGTTTCTATGGGAATCTGTGCCCATTCATTCTGTAGAGCATTTATGAGTTCAAGCACTGATGTTGGATGAGAAGGCCTGGCTCACAATCTCCGTTCCAGTTCATCCCAAAGGTCCTGGATGAGCTTGAGGTCAGGGCTCTGTTTGGGGGAGTCACGTTCCTCCACACCAAACTCATTCAGCCATGTCTTTATGGACCGTGCTTTGTGCGTTGGGGCACAGTCATGCTGGAATAGAAAAGGTACTGAAGCATTAAGACCTTCACTTGAAGTAAGTGGCCTAGCTCAAGCCCTGAGAAACAAATGTGTCCCAATACTTTTGTCCATATAGTGTATGTACCACTTGTCAGCCCCAACTACCCTGCAAAAACAATAGACCACTTCAGAGACACTGCTGACCAGCTAAATATTCTCAGTATAGAAGTGACACTTACAAGACATTGCTAGGATTTATAAATGTCCCAGTGTCACTGTTGGGTTGAGAATAGTCCATCAATCAGAAATACTTGTCTAACAATAAACAAACTTATGATCAGAAACAGATGGGGTCGAGAATGACTAAGACAAACTGTGCATGAACAGATGAGTAATGGTCTATACTGTAACTGCATGCTTACTAGGTACACCAGCAGGGTAGGTGTGTCTAATAAAATGAAAGTAACAAGACACAGTGAGTGAAAAAACAAACAAAACATCACTGAAGAATACACCCAAATAATGTCTGGTCACCAAAAGCAACAAATGGACAAGAGTTAGTAATTGTTCACCCACAAAGTACATGGATTTGGTACGTGTACCTGATCAAATGGGGTAAACTCAGAGTTTTTAAATATAGCAGAAAAATATAGCAGAGCTGTAGACTGACAAATCTTTATTAAGAATGAAGGTATAATAAAAGTGCTCAAATCTTTTGACGGATAAAATGATTCTAATGACTCTTACAATTACACTAAATTGTACCAATACTTATTAAAATTAATCTTTGAATAATTAGGTCTAAAAGTCTTGGAGTTTTTAATACTTTAATGTTGGCCATTGTTCCATTTGATGTCAAGTGATCATACACCTTAAAATGGTGGCTTATGAGAACCACCTGCGCCCAGAAGTCAAAAAGCGTCAGCTGGCACTGCATTACTAAGTAATGGAAGCCACTAGTCATCATGATGATCTTCCCACCTGCATCATACGGTGGATCCAGGGCAGTAGGCTGGTCACTTTGCTGTAGACTCCTGGTCTCTGTTTCCGTCCACAGCCCGCCCCCCAACTTGTCACGCCTGCCAGATACCATCGCTGGTCAGTGTCCTGACACACCAGAGGACCACCGCTGTCCCCCTGAACACCAAAAATCAAAGATCAAACGGAACAGTGATAAGGCGGAACCATCACAACCAGCACAACTGTTGTTTAACTCATTTGAAAGGAGAAGTTAAAGATCTTATTTTAGAGTATTTTTATGATAAAGAAAACATGGAGTAATATGAAAAGGAGACACTTATGTCTGTAGCATATGGTCTCTCTGCATGCATCTCCATACTCGTCCAGGCGCCAGAATAAATCAGTGTCATAGGAATAACAGACATCAAAGAAACATTCAAAGCAACTGGACCAGCAAAGAGTGAATTTCCTTCAGGGCATCTGTTGGCCCAATATGAAGGGCATGCTGAATGACTACTATAAAGAAACCTACCTGACAAGAATCCCGTCCTCCTTGCATGTCACCAGCACACATCATATTTGTAGAGATTCGTCCTCGGTAGACAAGAGTACTATTACAAACTCGTGTGTCAACAATGCTCACCGCCACCCCCATGAGATCCACAGAGCCAGTGTCTGTGAAATTGGAACACACACACACACACACACACATACACACACACACACACACACACACACACACACACATACAGTTTACAAGCAGGTCAACTCACTGCCACAAATAGGGCTAATATGGTATAAAGCATTTCATATGCTGAGGTAAGAGATCATGTTCAGTATCACTTGAGCTCAATTTATGAAACACTATATGGACAAAAGTATTAGGACACCTGACTATTACACCAACGGGGACTTTAATGACATTGCAAATACACAGACTATGGAGTTGGTCCCCACTTCGCAGCTTGAACAGCTTCCACTCTTCTTGGAAGGCTTTCCACTAGCTTTTGTATATTCTGTGGGAATTTGTGCCCATTCATTCTGCATGGATTTATGAGGTCAAGCACGTATGTTGGATGAGGAGGCCTGGCTTGCAATCTCCCTTCTCATTCCTCCCCACGGTGTTGGATGGGTTTGAGGTCAGGGCTCTGTACGGGCCAGTCAAGTTCTTCCACACCAAACTGATCCAACCATGTCTTTATGGACCTTGCTTTGAGGACTGGGGCACAGTCATGCTGGAATAGAAAAGGGCCTTTTTGGTATGCCAAAGCATTAAGATTGCCCTTCACTGGAAGGGGCCTAGCCCTAACCCTGAAAAACAGGCGTGTCCCAATACTATTGTCCATATAGTGTACTATGTATTTATGTACTACGAGCTTTCAGTGTATTGTAAATTTGTGTAACATAGATGACTGAGTGTGATCCTATTCAGTTTTTGAAGTTTACATCCTTCCTTCTAATATAATTTTCCCTGCATAATTGTTTTCTCTCTTCATTCATTATCTACCTGCTCCTTCGAATGTTGTCCCAAACCCAGAAGTCCAGCATTCTCTTCCTTGAGCGAAGTTCTGATCAAAGGCAGGAAGACAGGCTGGATTCACAGTGTCTGGATGTCACAAATTAATGCACGCACGCAAACACACACACACACACACACACACACAAACTAATTATCTTTCTGGCAGATGAAACACAACAGACTTCAAGATTCTCAATCCTATCTAAGCTCAAAGTCATAGACTCACTGGACAGTTCGGCGGGACTGTTGAGTTTCAGGAGTGCAATGTCATAATCATCAGTGTTCTTGTTATACAGATCATGCAGTAAGATTTTCTTCACAGAGTAGAAGTCTTGTAGCTTGTTCTGAGAGACTGCACCAGTATACACACGCCACCGTCTGACATCTGTGTATGAAGGATTTGAACTGGAAGAAAAAATGTGGTCCACATGCCAGAACAGGTTATTGCTCTTATACTGAAATGTTACTATTCGAACATGAACAATCATGTCAGTGCAATTAATGCTGGGACTGTTGTAGTATGCATACTCACTCTGGGAAGCAGTGTGCTGCTGTCACCACAAAGTCTTCAGAGATCAAGGTTCCACCACAGATGTGCATGCCATTGAAATGCAGGCTAACTTGCCATGGCCAGCGGCCAAGTTGTGCAGCACTGCCCCCGATGATTCTTGAGCTGTACTGTTGTTTTCCACAGTCTATAATAAAGAGGGAAATATATGCATGAGATAATTCCTATGATGTCTAACAGATCTGAATGTTCACTCTGCAGTACAGAGCCAGCCATAATATTAGACAAGACCTATACAGCTCTGGAAAAAATAGAGACCACTGCAAAAAATGTTCAGTTTATCTTTTACAAGTGCAAGAATTAAACTGAACAGCTTTGTCTTAGTTTTTAAGAACTGCTGACAATATTTCTCTTGATTTCCAAAAAAAAATATTGTTCTTTAAAGCATAATTTTAAAGGAAATGACAATACATCAAAACAAGAGAAATGATGCAGCGTTTACAGAACTTGAATCATTCATAGAAAACAAACCTCTTGTTCACTCTTAATTAATAAGTGGCAATAATTACCTTTGAAGTACTTTTAGTAGTGTTTTGCCATCCAACTGGTCACACTGCAAGAGGACAGTGTTGATTACAGCAGTGGTTTTATACTTTTCAGGTGATCACCTAATCAGTACCTCATGAAGCAGAATGAGGTGCTTGTGTAGGAATTTAACAGAGACTGGCATGGAACTGTTGTCATACTCATAGAGACGCTGATTTAAAAATAAATTGCAGTGGTCTCTTATTTTTTCACGGAGCTGTACTCCTCAGTTTGAGGAGATCTTTTTTCTTAAAGAACTGCTTAATCTTAAAATCCTCTTATTAGCTTTGAAACACTACATTTTTGCTTGAGGTTTTTCTAAAAGGAGTGCTAATTGAAATCTGTACTTAACTGGCAGTAATTAAAGTCTGAAGCTGGAACAAATATTAATTTTTAAAAATGTATGCATAGTTATGTATACCGATGCATTCAAGGGTGACTGATCTCTCATTTGGACAGGAGGAGCTGAAAAACAGAAGAATTACAAATCGACAAATGTGTGATTACAATGTGAAAATTACTGAATTGAGTAATTACTAAAGGCTGGCAGCATCTCCACTTAAAACCAGAACATGACAGCAGGGGTGTTAGACAGTCTACTTAGGAAGCAGCAGTAAGTCTCCTCTGTGTCCTTACTTGACATTGACAAGTCCTTGAATAAGTTGAGATGTTCTGGCTTGTAAGGTCAGCACAGGGGACACTTGGTTCACCATTGAATTTGAGGCAAATGACCTGATAGGTGAAAACAAATACTGTTACTACTACATATAGAGCCTACATACTTTATTCATGTTAGACCAGTGTGTCCATGATAGTGTATACCAAAAACTGGGAAGATATTGTGTTTGTATAGAGATTTCTCATAAATACACTGATCAGCCACACCATTAAAACCACTGACAGATGAAGTGAATGACACTTATTATCTGTTACAACAGCACCTGTAAAAGTTTGGGACATATTAGCCAGCACGTGAACAGTTAGTTCTTAAACTTGATGTGTTGGAAGCAGGAAAAAATGTGTTTCGGGCAACTGGGTCAAATTGTAATGACAAATCTCCAGAACCGCAGATCTCGTGTGGTGTTCAAGAGGAACCAATTACAGGCGTATGGTAGGTTGAAGGCAATTCCATCTGGTATGTTCCCCTATAAGAGCTAGCACTACACAAATTGCTAAAAATATGAATGCTGGTGATGATAGAAAGGTGTCAGAACACAGCAGCTTACTCTGTATTAGGCTGTGTAGCCTCAAACCAGTCAGATTACCCATGCTGACCCTGTCCACTTGCGAAAGGACCAACAATGGGCACATGTGTATCAGAACTGGACCATGGAGCAATGGAAGAAAGGTACCCTTATCTGATGAATCACATTTTGTTTTAAATCAAGTTGACAGCCAGATGTCTCGACTTTACCAGGGAAAAGGTGCCGACAGGATGTATTATGAGAGGAAGGAAAGCTGGTGGAGGCAGTGTAATGCTCTTTTAATGTTCTGCTGAAAATCCTTGGATCCTGGCATTCATGTTTCCGATTCGTTACTGCAGATCAAAGTACATCCTTTTAATGGAAACAGTATCCCATGGCCTCTTTCAGCACTGCAAACACACTGCAAAACCGCGCATAGTTTGAGGAACATGACAGATTTCAAGGTGTTGAACTGGCCTCCAAATTCCCCAGATCTCAGTCTGATCAAGCATCTGAGTTATGTGCTGGACAAAGTAATCCGATCCAAAGTAGGCCATGTCTAAATGCATCAGAGCTATTTTGATGGCATGAGAAGAACCTACACAGGTTGTTTTCATGTTTTAAATGTAGTACAAGTAAATGCAGCTACAGAACGGGTTTTACCGTCTGAAGCCCAGCTGAGTACAGGTCTGGTCAGCATGGCTCTGATCCCAGCCTTGATAACACACTGGGTGGAACTGGCCATCCTGAGCAGTCCTGACCTGCAGAACTCCGCCTTGGGCAAATCTCACTGTAATGCAATAAAAGGAGAGAGATGAATGCTGATAGACAAATGAAATCTCATTCAATATCGCAGCTATGATTCTACATGGAGCTGACAGTTGCTTCTTGCTGCAGTTTGAGGAGGAAAAAAATTACAGTTTCTTTTCTGTTTGGCAAATTCATGGTGTGTGTATGCACTCACCACAGTTGGTCTCATCGCTGCCTTGCTGGCAGTCTCGGACTGTGTCACACTCCACAGTGAAGTTGGAGCAGGAGTCAGCTGCTGATATACTCCACTGTTTCACACCTTCACCACTTTCTTCCTTGTTACCATTATTCTGGATTATAGCTGCAGTCACCAACCTGGTCCCATAATGTACTGAGAGAGAGAGAGAGAGAGAGAGAGAGAGAGAGAGTGAGAGAGAGAGTGAGAGTGAGAGAGAGAGAGAGAGAGAGAATTCATTATCATGGTCCCTTATTACAGACGAGTTTGAGAACTCATTGGTAGAGATGAGGTTGAAAAAGGCTGAAGTAGTCCTTTAAACCTGGTTTCAGACTTGTTTCACTGATATTTTCTCTTTATCACTGCAACTCCCCTATTTCTTGTCATCTTTTTATCTGTGTGTCCTTTATTAACTGGAGCCAGCCAGAAGAAGATGTGCCCTCCTTTGTGACAGGGTCTATTATAAAAATGGCTATACAGATAAACTTGCTTTGAAATGAGTATAGTTACAATTCACTGATTTAAAAAAATGAAAATACTGTTCACCTTTTAAACCACCGTGGCTAATGTTTTTGTAATGATGAGATGGCAAAGGACTCAACTGCAGTTGAAAGTTTAATGGGATAAAAGCAGTGGCAAACTGTGATAAAAGATCCAGATTCGTAAACCTTAAAACAATCCAGGTAAAGCAGAGGCTAACAGTGGCAGAAGGGCAAGACAAACCGTGATCCAAAAAAAACCAAAAAACTAGAGGGTCATTGCAAGGCTAGAGGCAAAGTACAAAACAATCAGCTACAATAAACAAAGGTAATGCAAGATACAGATGAATTTACATTTACATTTACAGCATTTAACAGATGCTTTTATCCAAAGCGACAATCCAAAGCGACTACAGGGGACAGTCTCCCTGGAGCACCTTGGGGTTAAGAGTCTTGCTCAGGAACCCAATGGTGGTTTGCTGAAGGTAGGATTCAAATCCATGACCTCTTGGTCCAGAGGCAAGTATCCTACACACTAGGCCACCACCATGAAAGAAGGTACATCACAAAGATGCAATACTTCACACATACTTTCTACACTGAAACATTAAATAATCTTTCATTAAATAATGTTACAAACTGGAACTCCTTAGGTAAACTGGATTCTTGTCCATAGCTCTCCAGTGGTGTGGCTCAGGTTTAGGTTGTCACAGTTTTATACTAGTTATTAATGTGATTCAGTTAGCAAAAATCTAAATATAATCTAAATAACTTAAAACAGGTACTAGTACAACAAACATAAGAATAAACAATGTATTACAATCATACATTTCACCTACCTCCTAGCCAGATGGCTACTGCAACAAGCGCAAGCAAGAAAGCAGCCCCTAACCCACCATAACACTGGGTACCATGACTGCAGAATTCCTTCTTCTTACTGCTAGGTGGTGCTGGGGATGCAAGAAATGAACACCAGAAAGGTTCCATCAAATGTAATGCCTTGGTCAGGTAGGGCAATATGAAATTGCATGTTAACATGTAAACTGGTCTCCAGTGTACACTATCAGTCAAAAGTTTTTTTTTGCTACAATTTGCATGTTACTCACTTAATATTTCCTAAAAATACAATTAATATTCACTGCTAACAAGTGCATTTACTGTATGTTCACCATTGGAGTACTTTTATTAGCCAGAAAATCACACTACTGACCAACAAATAGCCACCCAATATAAATAAAATCAGAATGTGGATCAACAGACAACTTTAGATAGTTTGTGTGGTATCAAGTGTCCTGTTCAACCTGTACTTGCTTCCTCTGGGTCAAATTCTCAAAGAGAATATTGTGTCTTATCATAACTTTGCAGATGACTCTCTGATCTACCTAGCTCTGTCACCTAGTGACTCTAGATGCATCAGAACATTTTACAATTACATAACGAAAAATCGAGATTATGTTGTTTGGAAACAAAGAGAGAAAGACCTAAGTGTCTTCCTGGAATCTAGAGCACTTGTAAAAAGTCTTAGCATAAGCATGGATGGAAATCTTTTAGGGCCCAATTAAAGCCATAACAAAAGTCAGCATTTTGGCAAATGAAAACACAGCAAAAGTTAGAAATTTTGAGTCCAAATAAGACTAATCCATGCCTCTTTTTCTTGCAAGATTGACTACTGCAATGCTCTTCTCACTGGGATTCTCAAGATATCCATTAGACAGCTCTGCCACATGCACTGGTCACGTGACGCGCAAAGGTCATAGGAAACGAGCGCGTCACATAGTAAATAAACAGGAAACGGGACTTCCTCCGGTGCTCATTCACTGAGTTCCACTCATCGCCCGGCCTACTCGCATCCTCGACTCACGTGAGTACCTCTCTTTGCTAGTGCATGATTGTGAACGAAGATTCCAATGGGAATTGTACTCTATTGCAGGGCGTTCATAGATCAAACTGCACCCTTCAAGGTCACACCGAACCTCCCAGATCCTCCACCTCCTTCCGATGCCCACTCCGGAGCTGCGGGTGAACCCATGCAATCAGGACGCGCTTCCCTGAGCCAGGCGGAGCGGACCTAATGTTACCACGAGGGGCTGTGCACATAATGCGCCTCCCCGGATCATCACAGAGCCATCTGTCTGCTCCGTCCGGGAAATGGTCAGACCCGGTGGAGAAGTGGAGGTCTTCACCCGTGTTCTCTATCTCTGCCTCCACTAATCCGACCGTTTCTCGTTTTATGGTTCAGGCCCACATCCAACTCAGCCACAAACTGGTCAGTGTCACTGCTTTTGTTGATTCAGGGGCAGATGGCAATTTTATTGACCACTCTTATGCTGTTCAGTCGGGTGTGGAATTAGAAGCGTAATCCCGGCCATTAACTATCACTTCCATCAGCGGTCGACCCCTCCAACACAGCCCCATAACTCATCGCACCGTCCCTTATCCTCTCCTCATTGACCACCACCATAAAAAGACCTCACTCCTGGTCACTCACCTCACCTCACCTCCTGTCATCTTGGGCTACCCCTGGTTCCTGCAACACTCTTATCTCCGAGTGGAAGACGGCCTTCATCACTCCCACTGGCCACTACAAGACGCTGGTTATGCAGTTCAGCTTGTGCAGTAGTCTTGCTGCATTCCAACAACTCAACCGGGGGCAGGCCTTGGAGCCTCCTCCGGCAGCCACTCCGCCTGGACGACTCTCCGTGCCCATATGCCTGCGCTCGGAGAGCCTTCAGTGGGCACATTCCTCAGCCATGGCCGGCCATCCCGGAGTCCACCGAACCTTCTCTCTCCTCCGACGTGCCTTCTGGTGGCCAAAAATGGTAGGGGATGTTAAGGAATTCGTCCAGGTGTGCACGGTGTGTGCCAGGGCTAAGAGCACTAACACTTCCGCTCAGGGAGAACTTCCACAACTTCCCGTCCCTCGCCGCCCTTGGTCGTACATCGCGCTGGACTTTATCACTGGTCTGCTGGAATCCGACGGAAAGAACACCATCCTGACCATCATGGACAGAGTCTCCAAGGCCGTGCACCTGGTGGCTCTCCAGGGACTCCCCTCAGCCAAAACCACTGCTGAAATCATCTTGGAGCATGTAGTCCGTTTGCATGGGCAGGTTCTGGAAGGCCTTCTGCCGTCTGATCGAAGCCACCTGTAGTCTCTCATCTGGGTATCACCCACAGACTAATGGTCAGACGGAGCAGACCAACCTACAACTGGAGTGCTTCCTGAGATGTTTTGTGGCAGACCGACAGTGCTCCTGGGCCCGCTACCTTATTTGGGTCGAGCTCTCTCACAATCGCCTCACCTCCTCTGCCACCGGGATGAGCCCATTTGAGGTATGTCACGGTTTCCAACCTCCGATGTATAACCATCAAGAGCCGGAGGTTGATGAACCATCGGCCCAACAGTTGGTCTGCAGGTGTCGGCAGCTGTGGCTTCAGGCCAGGGAAGCCATCCAGAGAGCGAACACCCGTTACACCCAGCATCATCGCCGGCACCCTCCAGGACGATTGTACCACGTAGGTGACAGGGTTTGGCTCTTCACCAAGAACCTCCGCCTTCACATAGAGTCACAGAAGCTCTCTCCCCGATTCATAGGACCCTACCGCATCACACACCGAATTAACCCTGTCACCTTCCGGCTCCAGTTGCCTGCCTCACTCCGGCTCCATCCTGTGTTTAATGCATCCCACTTCAAACCCTTCATCACCTCACCTCTGGCACCTGCAGCTCCGGACCCTCCTCCGCCTCGGATCATTAAAGGTGGTCCTGCTTACAGTCTGGAGGAACGGTTGTGGGTTCCCGGGCGGTTCATCCTGGACCCCACTTTCATCCAGGACTACCGTCGCAGGGTATCTTCTCTGCCTGGACCATCAGGAGATGGCCCTGGAGGGGGGGTACCCTCAGATGCACTGGTCATGTGACGCGCAAAGGTCATAGGAAATGAGCACGTCACGTAGTATATAAACAGGAAATGGGACTTCCTCTGGTGCTCATTCATTGAGTTCTACTCATCGCCCTGACTACTCGCATCCTCGACTCACGTGAGTACCTCCCTTTAAAAGTGCATGATTATGAACGAAGATTCCGGTGGGACTCGTACTCCATTCCAGTGCGTTCATAGATCAAAGTGCGTGACTCAACCAGCCCTCTCGCTTCTGTCCGCGTCTGGGCTCTTCCATCACGCTCAACAGCAGCAAGGTACATTCTTGGTTCGCCTTCCTCTCGTGACAAGCTCCAGCTCATTCAAAATGCTGCTGCCAGAGTTCTAACCAAAACCAAGAAGAGAGCATATCACTTCAATTCTCATGTCTTTGCACTGGCTCCCAGTTCAGTACAGAATGGATTTCAAAGCATTACTCATTATGTATGTTATTCAGAGTTTTGGGCCCTAGATACATTTCTGATATATATGATATATATAAACCTCTCATATCTGCAAGAGCTGGTCAGTTAGAGAAAAGAGCTGAAACTAAGCATGGTGAGATGACATTTAACTACTGTGCTACTGGAACCAACTTCTCAGAATCAGAATCAGGTGTCCTTCAAGTATCTCGGTGTCCACATCTCCTCAGACCTGACATGGACTGCTCACATTCAGGTCCAGTCCAAAAAGGCTAGGCAGCGCCTGTACCACCTCTGACAACTGAGGAAGTTCAGCGTCTCTCCAGTGATCCACAGGACTTTCAATTCAGGCGCTGTGGAGAGCATCCTCACAAAGACCATCACATCCTGATATGGGAATAACTGTGTTCAGGACCGTAAAGCTCTTCAGAGAGTGATCGGTGTGGTAGAACGCTGCTGCAGGTCTGTTCTCCCTTCCCTACAGGACATTTACTCCAGGAGATGTTGGTCCAGAGCAGTTCGGATATTAAAGGAATCAGGCAGAAGGTTCCGCACCATCAGGGCCAAAACAGAGAGACTCAAGAGGAGCTTCTATCCTCAGGCCCTTCGAGTCCTGAATCAGAACATGCCCCCACTCCCCTCATAGCATTATCATATCATTACCATAAGGGACTAAAACAGGACCTCATATCACATTTCCATATTTAAGAACATTCCCTTTCATATTTCATATCATATTGGATTAATTATTACATCACATGCTGCTACACTGTACATGCTGCTTATTACTCTGGTCACTCTGTTTACATTACTCTGTTTATATTACTATGGTCACTGTTTTACATTACAGTTTATAGAACTCTGATCCCTCTGTTTACATTACACTGCATTACTCTGGTCACTGTTTTACATTTCTGTTTATATTACTCTGATCACTCTGTCTACATTATACTGTTCACATTACTTTGTTCACTCCATTTACATTACACTACATTACTCTGGTCACTCTATTAATTTACTGTTTACATTACGCTGCTTGAATTGCTCTGGTTTACAATGCTGTGCTAATATTGCACAATGCACTTTAACATTCCATTTACACATTGTGCATATTGCTGCTGCATTTATGTGGATACATGTGGAAGCCTCACATTTTGTTGGCTTGTATGTTTTGTCTCAGACTTGTGGTGCTCCTTGTTTAAGTTATTTACTTTTAGATTTGTATTTGGAAAATCTTAGATTTGTGTTTAAAATGTATAATTATACTTGTTATACATTTGTAATAGTACTTGTACTCATTTCTTTATTTTTGTTTGTGTTTCAGAAAATTCCAGGTTCTTAGTTTGAGGTTTGCTTGTTGTTCATTGTGTGTGCACAGTCAAAAAAGGGGCAGTTCAGGATGCATTTCACTGTGTTGTACTTGTATGACTATGCATGTGACAAACAAAGAATCTTGAAACTTGAATCTTAAATCTTGAGGTAACATGATATGTACACTATACAAGTAAAAAGTTTTTGACATCACAGGTTTTTTTTTTTTTTACCACTTTTTTATGTATTCCTGCACTGAAGGTTTTTTATCCCTGTTCAGCAGTGGAATGTTGAGTGAACAATAAAAATATATCAAATGAAACACGTTTCCTTGATAACATGGAATTAATATGTAACAGTGCATTTCTGACATCTTATTAACTGCTTGTGTGATGTAATTAACTGTTTCTTCCTACTGTTGCTTAGGCTGTCACTTAAAAGCTCATTAACTATTATATCTAACAGTTGTCTGGTGATCCACATTATAATTATAATATAATTATGAAGGTTTTTATAGGTTAGTAGTAATGAATAAAAAAATCTGGTGAAACAAGCCCTTCAAATAGTGAACATACAGTAACTGAATTTGTTTTGAACAAATACTGAGTGTATTAGTAGTAAATATTAATGGAGTCACTCGCAGTGTATTTTATACCCAGCATTTCTGTATACAGCATAGTTTCTTCTTTTTTTTCTTCAGATTTTTTATTACTTAGATTTTATTTAAACTTTATAATTTTTATTGTTCTTGTCTCTGTGGCTCTGTGTGTCTTTGCAGTCATTACAACAGCAATATCTTTAGGGATCAGAGTTTTCTGATTCTGATGCAAATTTCAGAAACCTTAGTGTGTGGAGAATCAAGTAAATCTGAATATGACCAGGGTGAGTCCCTGCCTCGCGCCCGGAGACCCTGCGATAGGCTCCGGGTACTCGCGACCCTTTTGTGGTTTAAGCGGTTACAGAAAATTAATAAATGAATGAATATTACATTTGCTGTTACTTACAGATGCTGTGCTGGGTGATGATGGGTGCTGCCACTGGCATGGGACTCTGGGGTACATACTTAGGAACAGTGTTCTGGACAACTCCATAGCTCACTCCATAGACCACCTCTTCATATGACTTAAGAGGCGGCTGAGTCTGCAATACCACTGAGTAGTATGGAGGAGGAGGATCATTCTAGAAAAACAGAATCAAAAGAACAATTCATAAGGCGTTCACACTCTTTCACTCAAGACATTCACTATACATGCAAAACTTCTATTTTATTGTGCTACTGAATGGAAAATTTACTATGTGTTACTATGTGTTCCACAGTTACTTTAAATTCAGTTCCAGTGTTCATTTTTCATTCTAACAGACATTATTTACAATAGATAATGTCACAAAGCAATGCTACAGAAATTCTGGCCCAGACTTCTTAATCAGAAAGAGACAGCCAGAAAAAAATATTCAAAACAAACACAAAAGGAACTGCCCTCCTCTGGTGCACAATAGATTTAATTATGATTAACTCTAGCATATTGTTTAAAAAATAAGATTAAGGCACTGGGTCAGATGAGGGGAAAGATTTCTGAGATAAAGCAATAGCTATTGTTAAGGTCTATCAGAAACAAATCAAATGTATTAGCAATTATGTCACATTCAGTCTTATGCAATAGTGCTCAGACATGTTGTAAGGAAACAAACCTAAATATTGCAATGTTATACAAATGTTCAGTGTTTAATTTCTATTAAGTTGCTGAGTTGGGGAAAAAATAAAACATACATTACCAGACAAAAGATTTGCACAGCACAGGTTTTTACCACTTTTATTTTATAAACTGTTGATTTTTGGTCTTGTTATAAAGCAAGTTTCCTTGATAACAATGAAATAAAATGTAACAGTGCATGTCTGATTCCTTTTAACTGGTTGTGAGGTGATGCAGAGTCAAATTGTAGACTGTAACTTTGAATGCACTTGTTAACTTTCATCTCACTGGCTGTCACTTAACAGTTTTCTGGTGATCTGCATTATAATTATAATTATATGAGGCAGCTTTTTATGCCAATAGTAATAATGAATAAAAATATACTAATTTCTGGCTAATAAAAGGTCCTCAAATAGTGAACATACAGTAAATATATTTGTTAGCAAAGAATGTTGAGTGTGTGGGAATGACATGTAGAATGTAGAAAATCTCAGCGTGTCCAAAAACTTCAATTTGTTAAATACATTAAGTTTAGAAAATAAATAATAACTGTGTACTAAAATGAACTGATGTGTTGCCCTATTTTCACCAACAGAGTTTCTATTTACCATTGTAAATGTGAAAGGATCCCACAATTTAAGAAGAAAATCTGCCCTTGGAGTCCAAGCACAAAGGCTATTTCAACACCCCCCTAGGATATTGACCTTATAATTTCTTTCCATTGCAAGTGCATTACAAAATACACTTAATCTTCCTTATACGTTTCTTTTCAGGCATTTCTTTAAGGAGGATGAAGGGAGGAATTTTTTTTTTTTTTCTGGAACATTTAGACAATAGAATGCCTCAGAGCTATTTCTTTATATACGGCATATGTAACTCTAAAGCTTCTGTTATATGAGATCTCATGGTTCTGTTATATGAGATCCCTTCTTTGTTCAGTTTGCAAGTGACTGCATTTCCCCATCCTCCACTTCATTAGGTCTAAACATTACCATAAGTTGGATTTACAGTGTACTTTATTCTCTTACACCAAAATATAAGAGAATTATTCCTGGTACACCACTTATAGTGACATAATAATGCCTAATATTTGTAGATTATGGATGCACATACTCAGTGGCCATTTCTTTCAGAAAATGAAAGAATACCAACACTGCAGCATGATTTTAGATTTTGGATTTCCAAAGATGAACAAAAGCAACAAATGTTATCGGTACGTCATACTGTATGTTGAGTATGTATGACTGGACATATTGTTCATTTTGCTCTTTTTTCTAATAGTATTAACCTAATCACATCATCTTAATCAATGCATCAGTGAAAGAGATCATGATAAACTATGTGTCCAAAACTATGTGCTTGCTTTAAGCAATGGCAATACATGTAGCTACAACACGTGACCTCAATAATTAGGAGGACCTTAGTAATTACGAAGTGGCCATATTGAGTAAATTGCTTTCTCTCATTTATTACCAACCAACGTATATTTCCCATGGAATGTGCCAGAGACCCAAACAACACTTACGCCATATAAGAGAAAAGTATTGGGATGACTGACCATTATACCAACAGTTTACGCCACTTTAATGTGCCCATTCATTCTGTAGAGCATTTATGAGGTCAGGCACTGATGTTGGACAAGAAGGCCTGGCTCACAATCTCCGTTTCAGTTCATCCTGAGGATATTGGATGGGGTTGAGGTCAGGGCTCTGTGTGGGCCGGTCAAGTTCTTCCACTTCAAACTCATCCAATCATGTCTTCATAGAGCTTGCCTTGTGCACTGGAGCACAGTCATGATGGAATAGAAAAGGTTCTTCCACAAACTGTGTCCACAAAGTTGGAAGCATGATGTTGTCCAAAATGTCTTGGTATGTTGAAGCATCAAGATTGCCCATCACTGGAAATAAGGGGCCATTTGACGGCAATGGTGTGTCCCAATACTTTTGTCCATATAGTGTAATATATATATATATATTAGGGCATTAACACAAAAGTCGACTAGTTGTCCGAACATTTAGTCCAAATCCATGTAGTACTTTTCGAGTTATTTTGCACACAGACAAAAAAAATCTTCCGTGGATATAGCCCAAATAAAACGGATGCGTGGATTATTGGGCTGTTATTTTTAATCTTTTTTGGGGTGTGCATATTTTGAACGTGAAATAAAGGCAGTGTGTTCAAATGAAGGATTGAGCTACATTCTTTCGGTTAATGAAGTCTAATCAGTGACGAGTGTATGAACAAGTCTGATATTTATATTCAGCTGTATCTGAATCCCCCTTCCGCTCATATAAGCGATTCAGCTGTATTTGACCGGTTGATTCACTCATTCCTGACGTTCAGGGAGCGCTCTCCCACTTGTGTGAGTGATAAACCTGCTTGTTTGAGCGATTCAGATTCGGCTGCATGTTTTTGGCCATGGCGGAAGTTAACCGGCGGATTCACTGACTGAGATTTCGATTCAGTTAAAGTTAACCGATGAATTCACTCATGACTCGCCAAGGACCCGGATCGGTTAAGGACCTGGATCAGACAGATACACTCATGACTCGCCAAGGACCCGGATCTGACGGATTCACTCATGACTCGCCAAGGACCCAGATCCGACGGATTCACTCATGACTCAGACAAGGACCCGGATCGTTCAAGGACCTGGATCCGACGGATTCACTCATGACTTGGCCAAGGACCCGGATGGGCCAAGGACCCGGATCCGACGGATTCACTCATGACTCGGCCAAGGACCGGACCCGCTCTCTAAGCGAATCCGATTCGCCTGCAGGGCTATTTTCTGCTCTGATTGACACAAGAGTCCACTAGGAGGATTCAACTTTGCA
>JBBIGA010117854.1:0-10179 GCA_037576975.1 Alestes dentex | reverse complement strand
GTTAGGGAGGCTGGTTTATCTGTGTTACCTAGTGTTAGGGAGGCTGGTTTATCTGTGTTACCTAGCGTTAGGGAGGCTGGTTTATCTGTGCTACCTAGCGTTAGGGAGGCTGGTTTATCTGTGCTACCTAGCGTTAGGGAGGCTGGTTTATCTGTATTACCTAGCGTTAGGGAAGCTGGTTTATCTGTGTTACCTAAAGTTAGGGAGCCTGGTTTATCTACACTACCTAGCGTTAGGGAAGCTGGTTTATCTGTGTTACCTAGTTCATGTACTTGTTTGCTCCTATACGTTGTCTTCAGTGCACAGTTCAAGGGCATGTAAGTGTATGTCGCTACTCCGGGGTCTTTGTTTCTAGTCATTACACAAACAATTTCCTTTAGGATAAATAAAGTTTCTTAAAAGTAGTATTTTTCGACAGGGTAGCATAAATTATCACAACACTGGAACTATTACATTAGGGGGTGACATATGAGTGAAACACGCGAGACGCCGAGTGCATTAAAATGCGTCTGACACCCGATCTTGTATGTACATTGTCTTAAACTGCACCTTGTAGACGGATTTAGTTCTATCATTGTTCTTGCTTAAATATTACATTTTTCCCCCTCAACATATTAGGTCATAGTTTTGATTGCTGTGACCAGTACTGCACATGAACAGTGCAGAAACAGTTATTAAATAAAAGAGATGTTGAAAGTCTGTAATGTTGATTATTCATTCACTCATATGCTAAAATTCATTTACATTTTTGAATACTTTTACAGCAAAATGGTGTGCGATTTGTTTAGAGTAATTAATCACAGAGCTCGTTATTAATTCGATTATTTTTTTAATCGCGTGACACCCCTAATATATATTAGCTGATTCTGCACATACCATTAGTTTCCAGCTCTTTCACAAAGGCATGGCTGTCGAAGGTCAGTTTTCTTTGTTCAAGAGGTGTCAGCTCCACTTTCCGAACATCATACGAGGAGGCAGTACAGGAGAGATGGAGACCTGGCAGAGAAGAGCCTTTAGGACACTGAGCAGAACAGAACTTGGTCTAATGTGTGGAGGTTAAAAACCCAAGTCAACTTACCTCTCTGGCACTGATGGTTACACGCTGTGGCTCGGACCATACACAGAAGAGACGGGGCATGATGTCTGAGGTGTGCAGAGCAGTGTCTGCTCACCAGGGCTCCCCAACACACCATCCAGACGATTTACAAACGAATCAGTCACAAAAAACAGTACAATTGGTCTGTTATGACTCACAAACTGACCAAATGAAACTCTACTCGAAACTCTCCTCGAGTTTTTCACTTTCTTAAAGATTTTCAAAGTTTCAGTGTTGCTGTTGCTGCTGCCGTTTCGTAACTCGGACGGAAGGAGGCGTTGCCTTCAGGAGAACAGGGTGTCTTTTTAAATAAAGTTCTCTTTATTCCGCACAACCGCTGTCATGGCTGCCTCTGTGAACAGCGACAGGGGCTGGTTTCTGTCATTAGCCCTCGGAGTTTCCTTCATTAAATGTCTCCTCATAAACTCCTAGTAAGTACAGTTTACATTAACACCAAAACAACCACGGAGTCTTCAATTGTCTGACGAGTCTGCTTTCTTTTAGTGTCTGTGCTATATCATGTTTACACTGTTGATGCTGTACGTATACACACTATGCGGACAAAAGTATTGGGACACACCTCTTAATTCAGGGTTACTTCCAGTGAAGAGCAATTTTAAAGCTTTAGTATATCAAGACATTTTGGACAACGCCATCCTTCCAACTTTATGGAAGAACCTTATCTATTCTAGCGTGACTGTGCCTCAGTGCACAAACAAGGTTTGTAAAGACATGGTTGGATGAGTTCAGTGTGGAGGACTTGACTGACCCAAACAGAGCGCTGACATCAACCCCATCCAACACCTTTGGGATGAACTGGAACGGAGAATTTGAGCCAGGCCTTCTCGTCCAACATCAGTTCCTGACCTCATAAATGCTCTATAGAATGAATGTGCACAAATTCCCACAGAAACTCCAAAATCTTGTGGAAAGCCCTCCAAGAGGGGAAACAGTTATAGCTGCAAAGGGGGACCAACTCCATATTAGAGTCTATGTGTTTAAATATAATATCACTGAAGTCCCTGTTGTTGTTATCGTCGGGAGTCCCAATACTTTTGTCCACACAGTGTTTCATGTTCTTCACATTAAAGTGTTTAATATTGTTTAAACTCGGAGATTCATGAACATTATTACGTGGCGGCAGTAAAGTAATATAATCTGTAGAACCTGTGAATGTTTATGAATTTCAGTGCCTAAACAGTATTAAAATCTTTTATGTGAAGAACACGAAACATGTATTTGTTTTCTTTGTCTGTTTCCAAACAACCAACAATACATGAAAAATGACTAATATTTTGTTTGAAATGCTGTGTTACAGCCATTCTACAGATTTTGAAGTTCACAGGAACTGGCTTGCAATCACTCACTCTCTGCCAATGTCCCAGTGGTACTATGAGGTAAGTTAAGGGGAACCTGTCCAACCCGAGTTTCCTCACATTAAAAAAAGGCTATCCATAAAGGAAAGTATATTGCAGAAATGTGTTTACATATATTTAACTCTTCGGTCTACAGCAGTTTACGCCAGCCTTCCTCACTTTATATTTTTAACTGGGAATGTAATAATGATGTTTAAATAATAATAATTCAACAATGACCACTACTTTGCAAGAATGTATTTATGAAGGAGCATGTTGCGTTACTGTATTTTTCACTGCAGTCAGGAAATGAAGGCGTTAGATGGCAAAGCCTAAAATGTCATCTTGTGTTAACAGTAATTATGATTTCCTTATGAACACATATATCTGCGTAAAGGCAAAGACATTATGACATATGTCTCCTTTGTTGTCCTTTTCCTGCAGTGCTTAAAGTTAACCTGAACACTTCTTACTTTTGAGATGCAGTGAACTTCGAGTTAAATATCAGAATTTCTCTTATATATCACACCTAAAACTGGGAGTCTCATAGAGTGTCCATGTTTTCTTTCTGCTATTTGCTGGTGCATTTATAGGAAACATCTGAGTGGACACTGGACTATCCTCCTCTGTTTGCTTGGTTTGAGTGTGGGCTGTCACATATCGCTAAATACTTTGACAAGGAGATGCTGGTGGTGCAGAATCTGAATTATGCAACCCCTGCAACAGTTTTGTTCCAGAGGTTGTCTGTCATTATCACCGATCTGGTCTTCATTTATGCTGTCAAAGAGTAAGAACCAGTGAATCATATATCTTTGTTGTGCACTGATAACTATCCCATAATAGTTGTGACAGGAAAGTATATTGTTCTTTAAACTGATATTTAGACTAAGCTATAATATGGAATTGTGAAAACTAATGAAAGTTTTGTCATCGGGTTTCTAGATGTTGTAAATGTTTGCGGGAAGACAAAGGAAAAGACCTGCTGGGGAAACCCTCTTTCATACTGGCAACACTGCTGTTATGGAACTTTGGCCTTCTAATTGTTGACCGTATCCTTAAACAAATTCACATGCTTAAGAATACTGTATAACCAAATACTCTTAACCAACTGCATACATGTTTTCACCTTGAATAATAACATACAGACATTCATTTCCAGTATAACGGGTTCCTCTTTGGCGTTCTGCTTCTGTCAGTTGCACGACATTTACAGGTGTGTTTCAGTAATTATTAACCAATCATATTATTTTTATTATTGATTTAGTTATTTATATCTTAACAACAACAGTGAGCTGTAGCCTGATGTTAATTACAAAATAATGACACTGACTTTGTTGTAAGAGGGGCAATGGCTGCAGCCCTGCAAGAATCTTAGAAATCCAGTTCAGCTGGCTATTGCCAGTCCACAGTGTACAAATGAAATGTCTTTGTATTTGAGACATTAATCTTTTTTTGGGGGTTTGGCTGTTTAATCAAGTATGTTTTTAACACATGTCTTTGTATGTATTTAAATAGAGCAGACACTTGGAAGGGGCATTACTGTTTTCCGTCCTCTTAAACCTGAAACATATATATCTGTATATTGCACCTACCTATGGAATCTTCCTGCTGAGATGTTTTTGCTTCACTCAAAGTAATACAGGTTAGTTTTCATTCCAACATGGTTTAAAAACATTTGTTCATGGTTTAAAAACTTATGAAATACTAGGAATCCTCCTTATATTTTTGTCTCTACCTTAGATGGGTCATTGGAGTGGAAGAGCTTCAGCGTTTCCCGGTTTGTGGCACTTGGATCAATTGTTGTGTCCATCTTTGCAGTGTCATTTGGACCCTTTATTATAAAGGTATGTTGCTCTTAGATGCTTTTTGCCTTGATATACTTATGTAGAACATTTACTCTTACTATTGGATCAATTAATGTTAACTGTGTTTCTTTCTTTTTTTTTTTTTAAATAAATTTTGCCAAGGGACAACTTCCACAAGTCCTCTCCAGACTCTTTCCTTTCAAGCGTGGACTATGCCATGCTTATTGGGCACCCAATGTCTGGGCTCTTTACAACATCGCAGACAAAGCTCTTTCCATCTTGGGTATGGAAAAAAAATTATGTTCCACACAGTTTGTGATTTGAGGTGTGCTCAAAAATAATGTGTGATATAATTTGGAAAGATTCTCATGCTTATAATGATTATCTTTGTTTTTTGAGGTGTAAAACTCAAGCTGCTAGACATCAACAAACTCTCCAAAGCCTCTATGACTGGGGGCTTGGTTCAAGAATTCCAGCACTCTGTACTTCCATCTGTGTCTCCTTTAGTAACACTCATATGTACAATACTGTCAATTTTGGTGAGTACTTGTTTTGATCCATCCTGAATTAATCTACTTCAGTTGTAGTTAAAGGACTGGTTTAAGCAAAGCAATCTGTAGGCAAAGTAAGCCACTAGTGATATCACCTCATGTTTTGTTTGTCACCCCCATGAAACCAAAACAGAATGAACTCTTGGTCATGTTCCTCAAGTAGTTCCTGAAATGTTTTGCAGTGAGGCTGGCTGCGTTATTCCTCTGAAAGAGACTACTGCCATTAGGAACTATTGTTGCTATTAAGTGGTATACAGTAAACGTATACAGTTACGTTCCAAGAGCACCCCAAATTATGGGCCCTAAATAAGTCCCCAAACACTTAAATTTCTTGCCTAATACATTACCCTTAAAAATGTAAAGGTAAATCTGTATTCATACTGTACAGTTTACACTGAACTGCTGTCTCCCGCAGTGCTAGAATGTAAAATACTGATATTACCCCTGTATAGCCTGTACTGTAATTCAAGTATATGTGTTTTCTTTGGTATGCGCTGTCGATTTCTGTGGAATAAGCAGGATAAATGCAGTAATAAATTAATTTAATTCACAGTCATAAAAATACAGGGCTTTCAGAAGAACAAAACGAAAAACATGAGAACACTCGAGACGCTCCACGGGGAAATTCTGGACTGCAGTTGGCACAGATGCGTCACAGGGCAGCAGCCAATCAGCAGCAAGAAGAAATAAATAACGTTCTCGGATTGGCTACTTTCAAACCTCCAGCTTCTGAGTATGACTCACTGTGATGTCCAGGCTTGGTTGGCCACGCCCCTCGTCCTCGTGCTGGTTGTTTATGTCTGGGCGTGGTGCTGAGCAGTGGAGGTTTGTTCCGTTCAGATGTCTGATTGCCTTGCCCAAACATAAACAACCTGCACAAGGATGTGGTTGCGTGGCCGAAGAGGCCCGGACGTCACTTAAGCCAAAAAAGGGGAGGATATCTGCAGTTTCCACTTAGGTGCAGGGGTTTCCGCTAACAATTAGCAGTTATGTTCTCAGAAAAAATCTGCGATAGACCGAACCGCGACAGCTGAACCGCGAGTAAGCGGGTTTTACTGTACTTTGTCTACAACAGTGTTTAAGTAGGTGCCTCTCCTGGCTTGTCTACTTCTCATAGTTCATCCTAGTGCCATCTCATCCCCAGGTAAAAGATGTATATATGCCACATGATGCAGAATAAAGCATTATTCCTTGGACCAGGCCACCACTGCTTTCATTGCACCTGAGTCCTGTTGCAATGTTCATGTACCCATTGTAGGCACTTTCAGCAGTGGACATGGGTCAGCATTGATACAGCTCCATACACACCAAGGTGTGATGGAAGGTGTGTGTATTCTGACACTTAAAGCCAGCATAAACTTCTTCCACAATTTGTACTACAGCAGCTCTTCTGTGGGAAGAAAACCAGACAAACTAGCTACCCACACGCATCTTGTCAGAGACGCTCAGATTCTTATTCTTCGTATTCTCTGCTTGCCATATTCTCTGTTATGTTATACCATTCACCTGTCAGTGATTTTAATGCTGTTGCTGATATGTGTAGGTAATCATTATGTTTATTGATTGTTTCAAGCACAGTTAACATTTGACACTGTATTTATTTACTTGTTTACTTGCCTCCTGTTTACATTTTATTTTTCTGTAGCCTGTGCTGTTCAGTATGTGGTGGAGACCTAATGGAACCAGAGGATTCTTGCGCTGCTTAATTATCTGTGCCCTTGGATCTTTCATGTTTGGTTGGCATGTGCATGAAAAAGCTATTTTGATGGCAATACTTCCATTAAGGTAATATTTGTAACAGTTAACATATCATAGACTCTAAACACGCTTCAGTTACACATTTTCGCATGTTTATTTTCCAGTTTGCTTGCAGTAGAAAGCAAGGAGGATGCTAGAACATTTCTGATCCTTAGCACAACAGGACACTTTTCCCTCTTTCCCCTGCTCTTCACAGCTCAGGGTAAGTACTTTTCTATTGCACTTTAAATCTACCAAACATGTGCTGACTCTTTAGACATCTCCTCTTTTTCCATCTACAGAACTGCCAATTAAAATTCTTCTCATGTTGCTGTCTACAATCTTCAGTTTCACCTCTCTTAAGAAGCTTTTCAGGTCAGTTCATTGGCTTTTCACTTCCTGCAGTGGATGCCCATAACTTATTGTGTGATAATAATAAGCTATGCTGTGTTACTGATATGTTGTCTTTTCTTGATCAACCAGTAAATCTGGCCCATTGGTAAGCTCAGTGGAAGCTGCATATCTTCTGGGGCTGGTTCCTCTGGAGCTCATCTGTGAGTTTGTTTACCCACTGACTTCCTGGCAGCACACACTACCCTTTATCCCCCTCCTCCTAACCTCTGTCTACTGTGCGCTAGGGGTGCTCTACTCCTTTATCAGACTCTATCTTTCAGTGCTGACTGCTCCAATGACCACTAACAAAGCTAAATCTCAGTAAGTCATGAAGGTTGGACAGAACTTCAAATGACGGTTACATAATATGAAACAATCTGTGACTAAAAGGTTACTTCAGAGCTCTGATAGAAGATGCTTGTATTTGAGGAGGTTTGTTTTGGATTCTGGGAAATGGGTGTAATATGAAATTTGAATTTTTGGGAGGTCATTTTTGTACTGTATGTAGTATTTTTAATTAAAGAAAAAGATTGTAAGTTTTTCGTTCTTGGTCATCAAACTGTTGTTAAGGAAATACATCTCAAAAACATGGCACTTAACATTGTTCCCAGCTATAAAAAGTAAACACAAAATTATGTTTTTAACATTTTCTTTATTCTTAATAAGGCAACAGCACTGTTACAGTCCAGATCACACTTTACTTGAATTTTTACAGAGTGTGCAGAATTAATTTCTGGTCAGTGGAGTTTACTGCATGGACAACAAACAGATGTGTCAATCAGTCCTCAAACTCAGTCAATCAACAGAATAGTCTCTATATGAATACAAAGCACTGATTCTAGTATTTTGATTTAAACAAAAAACACCCTGTAGAAAACAGTGGATGATCATTCTGACAAGCTTGTGTAATAAGATGAGCATCTTATTACACAAGCTTGTCAACCAGTAGAACTTCCTCCCTATGATCTTGAGTTGTTAAACTTTAGCTTGTTTTTAAAAGCTAGAAAGCCATACTAAAGTGAATATTTGTTTAATGCACTTTATTCAAATTAAGAAATGACTCATAGCTGGTGTACTAACGTTTCAGTCCTCTTCACGCTGAGGGTGTGAAGATATTATGCATGTGGGTCATGTTAGTGGCAAAAGTGCAGCTAAAGAGTGCATCAGCCCTTCATTCTATTCTGGTATTCAATGGTGATGGTTGTAACATCGTTTACATTGAGTGTAGGTAACTAATGTTGCTTGGATACAGACACCTCAAATAATTATCAAAATCTTCAAAACAAATATTCAAGTTTACATGGCTTAACAGCATTCATTGTGAAAAGGGTAAAGCGGATGTTCTTCTGTATAAATGTGCTTTTGTGAGTTTATGATATTCTGTAAATCCTTGTATTATGCGACTAATTTCAGTCTAATTTTAATTCCTCAAAACAAGCTTTAAGTATAGTAGGGACTGGTACTGGCATTTTTTGGGGGAAGTTCAGATGGTAAAGGCAATGTTCTTTCCCGTCTGTAAACCAGCCTACATTCTTATTTTTCTGCACCTATGACTCACAGGAAACGGTTCTGTTCAGTACAAATAATAAGGTGCTTACCAGCATGAGAGTTGCTTAAGCATTGCATATTCCAACAGTTCTTGGCTTACTTGCATCTGAGCCTTTCCTTAAACAGCAGCATGTTTCCTTACGTTCCTTCTCTTGAGAGTCTTGCCAGCAGTCCTTTGAACCTCTTACAGAATTAGAGGATCAGGCCAGGGTGGCTTTATAACTCCACTGTTCACGCAGCGACCAAATAGTGTTTCTTGAACAAATGTCGAAGGTTGAACTTAACGCAAAACTTGGTCCAGTGTTATTCCGTTTATTTCCATCCTTTATTTGCTTTTCAAGTAAAGGGGATTTTTCTTTGTCTTCTTAATTGTCTGGGTGACAATTTTTTTAGTTGTTTGGTTTCTGTCGTCCTTCAACAATGATGACTAGAACTGGAGTCAGGTCCATCATTTTATTCAGCATCTCCATAATGTCTGGGTGTCCTTTGGCTCCTTCAATAAATTCTTCAAGAGTCAGCTCACCTTGGTGGTAAAATGGAGAGCAATGGTACATTTAGGTTTGCAGGCACATATATAGCACTAACAGAGGTGGGTAGGTAAGTCAAGAAAGTTAAAACCATCCCCCTGGAGTTTATTCCGACTACATGGCTTGTCTGTTTTGTTAAACTAGCAGTTGGTTATCCAAGCAATTGGAACAAAGTCCTGGGAAGCACTTTTATTTTCTGGACCCAAATTAGCTGCTGCACTATGACAGTTCCAGAGATCACAGTCTTTTAAACTGTGCTTGTGTCTGAACTGTGCTTGGATATTCATTGGTTCTTACCTTCTCCATTGACATCAACTTTTTCGAATATAAGAGCAACAACTTCCTCTGGTACAATGTCATGGTTACGTGTGATGTCCTGTATGGCCTGTTTGAAATAACAAGACAAAGCAAAAAAAGTGTACAGTTTTCTTCCCTTCTTCCCAATGACCAGTAACCTCAAGAACCAGTAGTGATCATTTCCTTAGGTAACATTTGGTACCAGACCTAGTACATCTGAGTAGCTTTTATATAGCACTGACTGGCCACACTTTTCATTTCTATATATGGAGAACCTTTGAAGTTGTTCGAGGTCAAACCAAAGAAGTGGGAGACTGACAGCTCTTGAAAGGGATTACATTAGCTCATCCACAGATTAAGTGGCATTGTCTAATTTCCATCTTAGTCCACAGTCTCAATGACAGCTTTTATTTTACTAGAAATGAACCTTAATTAAATAATATAAATTTATAGCATGAGTTATTTATTTACATATATATATAAAATTATAATTATTAGGGCTGGGCAAGTTAACACGTTATCGCGTTAATGCATTATTTACTTAACGCCAATGATTATTAACTTAACCATTACACCAACAAGGACTTTAATAGCACTGCATTCAGATACATAGACTTTTGTATGTAGTCAGTCACTTTGCAGCTGCTATAATGGTTCCGCTCCCCATGCTCTGAACTCTGAGGGTATAACAAACTAGATAAAATGTGAATGCCCTGGCAGGGGCAGATAGCTTTGGTTTTATAGTGAGATTCACAAGAAGCATTTTAACTGCAGTTGTGTTAAAGGGAACACTGCTGTTAAAAAGACCAAGTGAGAAAACCATGTGATTAATTGCAATAAAAAATGGTAACCCTTGCCCAGCATTTATAT
>JBBIGA010117853.1:0-10179 GCA_037576975.1 Alestes dentex | reverse complement strand
ACACACACACACACACACACACACACACACACACACACACACACACACACACACACACACACACACACACAGATGTAGACAGGCATGTACCACAACAGGCTTTAACAAACAGCTCAATCTAAAACACTGTGATTAGAAAATGCAGGTGAATGGCCATCAATTGTCAATGTACAATGAAATCATGGTAACTGACACCTATAACTGATGGTTATATTACTCTGCTTCCACAGAGTCACTTGAAGCTCCATCACATCCATAGCACCAAATTCTGTGACAGCAGCTAACGTGCTGGTTAGGCTAATGCTGAGTGATTGGAAGAATTAGACCTCAGTTAAGCCAGTTCAGCCCCTGATTATTATTCATTCTGCTGAAAGTGATTAAATGGTTGGATGCTCTATGCAGAAGGCTTAAATCATGTTTTCAAATTAGCACACTGCTTCTCTCAAAAACAACAAGGATATGAGTCTATAGCTTTTCCTAGCTATAGGAAATGTGTCAATATTAAGAAAATGCAAAAAAAACCCAACAAAACAAAACCCACAAAACTCCTGTGACTATTTTAAATGTTCTCAGAATGTATTCATTTTTATGAACTGTAAGAATACAGTACTGAACTCCTTCAGAACTGCACAATCAGTATTCTGTCCAACTCTGACTGTATCACTTTTGTCCTCATACAACTCTAGCTACTATTAAACTCCACAGAAGCAGAAGTACCTTGGCATAAGCTTTGGTCTCAGCAAATTTGATCTTGAAGTCGAAGAGCTCGGCAGGAGGCTGTTGGACCTGCTCGGCTGTAGCGCTCTGCTGATTGGTCAGCTCACGGTTTACCTCCTGTTTACAGCACAGAGGGTGAGAGGAGAAAATGGCAAAGTGAGAGAACACGCAGTACACAAGACGTTCACGAGTCACTTAGCACTAGACAAAGTCACCTTCTGTCTTAACTGAGAGTCTATTGCTGCAGCTCCCCAATTCTACCCATGCCATTAAGAGCACATTTGTGTTTTTCTTCACTAAAACACAACGGGTATAAAATGAATCAATGTACTATGATTTATCGATCTGTGGTGATTAAAAAGCACGGGTTTTAATTACATTTTATTTACAGCGTGCTTTTTGCAACCAATGTTGTAAAAGCAGCTTTACAGAATGTTGGAAACTGCACCCTCCCGCCGTGTCTGACCTGGAGGTGTGTGGTGAGCTCTCTGTATTTGTTGATGGTCTGTTGGTAATCTGCCACGGTCTCCTGCGCTGCCTCCACTCTTTTGTTAGCCTCTCGGACGCGAGCTCCAGCCAGGTCCAGCTGCTCCCTCAGCTCCAGCTCCGTCTCCCTCGCATTCTCCTGCAGCTCATCATTCATGTCATTTATCGCTTCCTGTGAACCAAAGATTGCACATCAGAAAAATTAGGGTAAAAAGGGGGTCTAGTGAATATAAAAACAAGCTGAATGTCAAACTTCCAGTTATAAAGCCACAATGTGCTGCACACATGCATCACTGGTTCTGTTTTATGTTAGGTGTTTTATATGGCCAATCATCTAATTCTGACTGTTTTATTGCATCCAATGTGAAGCACTTCGAACTACATTTTATGTATCAAAGGTGTTACATTAATAAACCCATGTGGAATTAATCAGAACTTTTAGACTGAGATGAAAATGTTACAGACACAGATTTTATGAGGCTAAAAGTCCTTGTGGTTTTGTTTTTTGTTCTTCTTACTTCCCATCACTTCTCTTAGCAAAAAAATAAAAACTTGTATAATAACATTATTTACTCGCTGAATGTGAGGTCTGGATACATTTAATATGTATTGTTTTTTTTTTTTTTTAACTACAGTGGAGTTTAGCCTGTATTGCTGTGATCCATTTAAAAACGGAGGTGACTGATACTGCTTTTGTCAAACGACCACAAGGTCGAATCTTGTCAATGACACAAGCAAACAAGACTGCAATTATCAGTCAGTTCTAACAGTAGTCTTACTTTGTTAAAAGCTTCCTTATGACTCAGTTAGGATTGGTGACAAAGTTAGCTGCTTGTTATGTTTGTCTCTTACCAAGTCGCTGACTGTCTCTCTCAGTTCTCTCACTTTCTCCTCCAGATCCAGATTCCTTCCAGTCAGAGTTTCCACCATCTCCTCTGCTCCCAGTGCAGCGTCCACCTACAACGCACCACACAGATTATTAAGCGTTTCTAGATATAAAGTGTTTTGTTTGATTCGGATCTAATCAAACAAAACACTCAATGCATGCGAGAATGCAAGACTGCAAGATATGATATGAAGTATTTTAATGAGTACAGTGTTACTAAGACTGTATAAGCTCTATATTTTTGTACACACGCAAATACGTACATGGCAATTACACAATTTGAAAACATTTTTCCATGATACACAGAACACGGTTTTGGGTGGTTCTGACGTTTAAAAATGGACACCAGCAAAACTGTTCAGCCAGATTTAAAAAGAGGAAAAAGGCTGAGTGTAATGATTGTTTCTAATCCAAGATTTTCAAAATGAACTACAATCTACTAATAAAATACAATAGACGCATAGCACTGAAGTACAGTTAGCTACCTATTAGGACATAAGTTGTCTTGTTTACAGCCTTTCAATAACTGGTCTAAATGAGTTTTTATGATTAACACAGTTCAGTGTTCTAGAAGTACTATCCACACCCATCATAAACTCAGAAAATTGAACTTTAGCATTATTTATTTACTGTCCAGTCTTATTGGTACCAGAGTCTAATCTAAATGTGTATGTTTTGTCTGTATAGTCATGGAGTTGGTATGTGTGTGCAGAATGTTCTAATACAGATCCAGACCTGCTCTTTGAGTTCATCTATGGTGGCCTCAGCCTGTTTCATCTCCTCCTGCAGCTTCTCTTTCTGCCCTCTCAGAGACTCCAGCTCAGAGTTTTTCTTCTCCATCTGCTTCTGCAGTTTCACGTGCTCCTGCTTCTCTGACGCTGACAGGTCCCTCATCCTGGACAAACAGAAAGGCATTGGATGGCGGTTAGGCTACTGCAGAGGTTCTGTTGCTACTTGCAGCTCACATTGCCAACCACAAGTTTCCACAGCCCACAAGACAACTTAACGCTCATTTAAAATGCAAACAAAAATAACACAATAATGGCTAAGGCTTTTGTATTTCACTTGCCTGTATAATCACTAAGCAAAATAAACACTGATAAATACCCAAAACGTTTATGTTTGTATCGTAGCTATCTAGTGGTGGTTTTGCCGGACAAATCAATTAATTGATCAAAATATGTCAATACAAAGCCAAATATAATTATATAACAAATATGAAATGACAGCTTGTTAAAAAAATTAATACATACTAAAAATTTTTAAACAATTCCTGTTGTAATTAAAATTATGATTGGCAATATGCCTATATAATATTTAGAGGTTTCAATGCACACTTAAATTGTCTGGAGGATCTGAACATTGCAGTGATACCAGTGATATTCTGCAGGGTGAATTGCAGGGTGGTTCACAACCAGCAGATGGCGCAGATTTGCATTTTTCCAGCCATTAGAACAAGTTTATGACGAGCCTGTCAACTTCCTATTCTTCGGCGGTGAGGGTAAGTGGGAATAAACAGCTTTTACCAAGGACTTAGCTTTAATTGTAGAAAGTAGAAGAAAGCTCAAGATAACAGAAAAATCAGAATGTGTCACTATATCTTTTAGGCTACTGAGTGCTGGTTGGTTAGTATTCTGCCTCAAAAGTGCTGATTGGTTGGTGATCAGAGAAGCTCATTAGCTGTTAGTGCTAGTAAAATAAAATAAAGTGAACATTTTGTCATACGTGAACACACCACAGCACAGTGTTAACAGCACAAAATTCTTTCTCTGCATTTAACCCATTCACCAAGTGAAGCAGTGGGCAGCCAGGAACACAGTACCCGGGGAGCAGCGTGTGGGGACGGTACCTTGTTCAAGGATACACTAGTGTCATGAAGGAACACAAACCACTGCCTGAAAGCTGACCAGCATTCTAAAATATCACAGCAGTGCTGAAATGTTTGACGCTGCTCTGTGTAGAGTAAACCAGTGTGTTTAAATAAAAACAACAAATCATCAGACAGTTTGCACCAAACCTCTGCCTAATTAATCTCTAACCCATTTATTTTGGACGTGCTCAGGAGCGCCCTCTAGTGTCCGATTAGCATACAAAACATTATCAAGTGACAGTTCTTACTGCATCTTCTCTTTTGTGGCTGTCTGCAGTTTGTTAGTAGAGTAGTAAGGACATGACTGTGCTCTTGATTCCACTGAAACTTGAAGTGCATCACTAGAAAATCTGAGAGGACTGTGGCTCACCTGACCAGAGCCTCTTTAAGACGGCTGTTCTGTTCCTCCAGCTGCTTCACATGATAACTAGAGGCTGCACCGTCTGAGCCTAAAGAGTGAAAACAAAAGAGTTAAATGCATTGAGTAGAGCTGAACCTCTAACTGACTTAGCGTTGAAGCTCCACCCTTTTCAAAACCTGATGTGCTTCTATTTTGATGGGGGGGCAGTAAAAGGCCTTGGGCTTTGCCACCGCCGCCACAGTGGTGCAAAGGTAAACTCCCAGAAACTGTATATAACATGAAAAACTGTGGTTTTAGCTTATGTGTGTGTGTATATATATATATATATATATATATATATATATATGTGTGTGTGTGTGCGTGTGTGTGTGTGTGCATGCTTTCCACCTTTCTCCTCTATCTCATGCTTCAGTATCTCCAGGTCCATGGTTAATTCCTCCACTTTCTCCTTCAGACCCTCCACTTCCTGCTGCAGAGATTCTGCCCTCTCTTCTGCCATCTCCTTATCCAGGGTTGCCATTTCAATAGCGTCCGATGTGTCTGCCATTTCCTCCATATAGCGGTCCTTTGCCTCCAGGGCCTCACGAGCTTCCTGCACACAACAAAAACAAAAGCGCAGATAGAGAGGTTTGACTGCTAACTTGGGCAGCTCATTACATCAGTAAGAGTCCTTGGGCAAGACTCCTAACACTGTATTTGCCCACACTTTGAATGCACAAAAACTGCAAGTTGTTTGGATAGAAGCATATGCCAAATGCTGTAAATGTAATGCAATTTTCATCACAGCTGTCATTACCTGTAAATTGACACTATTCAGGAGGTCCCTCAGTTCAATCTTAAATTTAGTATAATTTAAGCTTGATTTTAAAAGCTGTGTTTGTCTTGTACCTTCTTGGCCTCTTTAAGCTGTTTCTGCAGCTCGTTCTGCTGCTCCTGCATCTTGCTCTTCCATTCCTGCAGCTGCTCCAGCTGGATCTTGTGTTTCTCCAGCTCCTTCAGCTTGGCCTTGTCTTCTGCTCGCTTCATCTTCAGAGTCTCCAGCTTCTCCTCAAGATCTTTCACCTGAGCCCTCAGAGCCTCCTCCTCCTGACAGAGAGAGAAACACAGAGAAAGAGAGAGAGACAGAGACAGAGAGAGAAAGAGAGCGTGAGGCAGAGAAAGAGAGAGAGAGAGAGAGAGAGAGAGAGAGAGAGAGACGCATCACCTCAAGCCTTAATTCGCAAAGTCAAGAAAAATGCAAGGAAACAGGGACAGAGGCGGTGCAGGTGAGAATTTAACATGGACCCGGGTGCAAAGCTTCCAGGCTTATTTTAATATGCGACACATTTATCAGCGAGGCCAAACATGCTTCCAAGATCAAGCAAAGTAAGGGAGTGATAAAGGAGACCATTGCTTGTGATTTTGCAAATTAAGTGTCATTCCTATTCCAGGTGTGATTTCATCCAAGCTCTAAAGAAAACATCTCCAATCCTTTTACTGCCGACCTCACCTGTTTGGAGAGCCCAGGCTCAGCCTGCGGAACAGGACATGAAAGAGTGATGAGATGGATGTAAAACAGGAGGCAAGAATGTCAAGAGGAATGATGGCATTAATGCATTTCCTAATTCTTTTGTTTTAATTACATTTAATTTCTATAAAAACGACAGGGCATTAAGTTTAGCTGTTTGTAACAAATTGTACAACAATGATTAAAGATGGACCAAGGCAGACAAAACCAAAAGGGGGCTAAATGATGATGAGAATGATGATGAGAACGGAAGAATAAAATGAAATGAGAGAAAGATCTGTTCGTTCGTTTTTTGCTTTCAGAATTGTCTCACCTTGCTGGAGAGCGCCTGGGTGGGTCCTCCTGGGGTCCCAGTGGGCTGAGGCATCATAGGAGCTCCAAGAGCAGTCTGGGAAGGAGTGGCAGGCTCATTCTCTGCCAAATCAGGGATGGAGCCAGCAGCAGAGGGACGGCCAGTCTATGTGGGGTGGGAATGACAACAAACAGAGAGGAAACAAACAAAACGTGTTGAATCATATACTAATAACTACTGGTTTTTAATTCTAATTATTCATTTTAAATCATATAATAACAAATAATTTGAATAGTGTACATATTTTTATAAAGACTGGTATATTGTATAGTTTTTTTTATAGGTCATGTGTTTTTCCACTTTTTAACTGTCCACTTTGGTGCTGTAACAATGCAAATTTCCCACCCATGGGACTAACAATGGGTTTTCTTATTTTATTCAATATTATAAAAAAGTAGAATGAAGAATGAAGTGTATGTCTATTTATAGTTATGAATAATGAAGTTGGGTGACAATGTCTTCAGCTTCCCAGAAAGTCTTTAAAACCTAATAAGAGCAACAGTATCATATAACAATCATTTTACACATTTGTTTACACTAACTGTTTTGTATTATTTAAATTACTGATTATTTTTGGAAGGTATTACATGTACTTTCTCACATGTCCCCTCAATAGTTACATGAGATGTTTTTAATCAACATATAAATCATTAAATCACTAACAATAGTAAAATATCTATTTATAGTTTTAAGTTGTGACAATTTCTTCAACCTTCCAGAATGCATAGAAAACCTATAAAGAGTAACAGAAGCATACTACAATCACTTTTCACATACGTTTACAAAAACGAATGTATTATTGTTCGTATTATTAAAGGTGGTGATTATTTTTAGAAGGTTTTCCATGTGCTTACTCGCATGTCCCATCAATTCTTTTCAGTGCGTTATAACCACAAACACTCTCCATGTGACAGTGCATCCCATCACTTTATCGCTCTAACCAACTCAAAACCCCAGTGCCAACCGTACACTCTAACACCGACACCAACAACCATATAAACTCAATGTCCAGCTGAGTCATGAGGGGGCTATGCAGGACTGATCCAGGATGTTTCACTTCATTGTCTTTTATACTGAATTTAATATTTTGGATGTTGGGCCACTGATTCAGTAAGTGATATTTGGTGTAAAGGAGGGCGATATGTCAAAAACTGCAATACATGAAAACATCCTTATAGCACATAACACATTACAAGTGTTTTATGGTTTGACAGAGAATAATCTCCCTGTCAAAGAAAACAAAAAAACAGTCAAAATGCCTTCATATCCCTGGCTCGTCTGGCAAAAGATGCCAAAGAGCACGCCATTCTGGGAGACTTCCACAGCCTCAGTCTGAATTTTGCACAGCTCAGACGCCTTAAGCCCAGTTTGAGTTACTTTTGGAGTTGCCTGAAACTGATGGGGTATGACAGCTTGTGTGTCTGGAGGTTATTTAAGTACGCAGCGTGGCCGAATTGGCCTCCAATTTAATGTTTTTTGTTTCTTCTCACATCCTACCTTTCATTTTTAACATATCTGACACTGTATTTCCCTTGCTGTACCTTCTCTCAGTATTTCATTCAAACTTGGTTAAATGACTTCAAATAAGTGTTATTCTGCAGCCCCTGCGAGACTAGACGGTGCCACCAGTGTTTTCACCATTCCCTGTGTTTTAGGACATTTTAGAGGTTCCGGAACGTACCATGATGAGGGAGGGGAAGGAGGAAGAGTAAGAAAGTCGACCAGGAGCACTCCACTGTACATGAATATAGTCTTCATTAGCATAGCCTGGCCATGGGGTGTCTATACACTTCATATATACATTATGAGCTCACATTAACTTATAATTTGCCTATTAAAAAACATACAGACCCAGAGGTCAATATATAAAAAAAGAAACTGTGCATCAGGATTACAGTCTGTTACTTAGTGTTAATCTACTGTTCAAACAGGTAATAGAGAGCAGTGAAGACATGCATTTGTGAATAACTGGGTATTATGTTCGGAACTATATTTCCCAGCATCCTCAGCTGCTGCAAAGAGGCTCACCTTGGTACTACGGCGCACCGAGGGCTGAAGGAGGACGGGAGGGTTGCGGAGAGAAGGCAGGAGAGCACACGAGGGGAGAAAGTGAGGAAAAGAAAGGGTGAAAGACAAAGCAAGCAGGACAGAAGGAGCGACAACACAGAAGAGAAATGCAAGAAAGAGAATTAGAGGAAAAGAGAGCGAGATAGAGAGAGCAAACGCAAAAACACACAGAGAAGAGACAAAGGCCAGGCATTTCAAAGGCAGATAAATCACAGGAGCAACATTATGGGTTAGTAGTAACAGCACAACATACTAGGACACTACAAATGTGGGAAGAGGATAAAACTGGTAAAGACTGGACTGCTGAATGCTCTCTAAAAAAAATAATCATTCCGATGTAGTTCTTGGTTTTACAGTATTACAGTACAGGTAAAACCTTTGAAGAATGCTATTAATTTCTCTAAATTTCTACATAATTAAATGGTTAAGCAAAGTCATTCAGAGTGGGTTTGGTGAGGTGAAACTCGCTGAGCCAGAATTGTTCACAGTGGTGGTGAATGGAACCAGACAACTGAATATATTGTACCTACATAGCTATATTTTAACAGTACAAGATTTTAGTACGCACAGATTGTTGTGAGTCAAATCATTTCCCAAAGTTCAGATTTGCCACTATTTTACCATCATCAGCATTACATACAAACACGCAGACTTGTGTAGATTAACTAGTGAGTTTGGATAGTAAATAAAATCACTGTAGTTTTGTTGTAGACACAACACTTTACATTCTCCACCCCTGTAAAAATTCTGGGTCAGTAATTTCTCTATACAAACCATTTCACAGCAGTATGTAGAATATAGTTTCATAAGAATTTACATTGTATGTGAAATAGGACTTTTACAAAGGCCTAACACACTCCCACAGTTCAATAAGAGTAATGGTGGCTCATTATCTGTTCCCTAGAGAACCAAAAATTCTGGAAATCATAACTGACCATTATCTAGACATTTACCAAGCTTACTGTCTTCACAATTTTGGTTGGATACATAATGATCAAGGTTTCACAACCATTTTCTGCCAAAAATAACTTCTAATCTGTGTGTGTGTGCGCGTGTGTTTATCTATATTTAACGTTGGTTTCAGCATCAGCACATACAAGATCAACATCAACATTCAAAGAAACTCTTTGTGTTTACACCATCACTAATTCAGAAAGGCTTCAGCTGCTCGTTGTCATGTAAACAAGGCTTTAACAGGAAACAGTGGATGAAAAAAGTGACCGCAAAATATCAAATGATACTGTGACCAAAACCATAGAAAAACACACATCAACCATCTGAAATGTGACAGTAGAGATGTGAAAAAAAGCATAAACGTTTCAGGAAAAAATCAATAAATGGAGAGGACTTGAATGGAATGAAGAAAAGAAGTGAAGGTCCAGAATCCCTTTCAAACCAAACCACGTGAAAAAGAGCAGATGAGAGAAAAAGTCCAGTGACTACAGAAGATTTAGTCTGCTGTACCTTCTTCGAAGCTGGAGTCTTTTACATCGTGTTAGCAGTAAGGACATACAGGAGTACACACACAAATATATACATGAAAAAACAAAACCAAGGTCCCCCTTAAGTATATCAGTCTTAACACAAGCAAGCAGGTATATAATTATACAGTTTACATGTCTATGTAACACATTCATAACATTCATCAATGGTTGAATTTTGTAATGCATTATTCCTGTGTAATCTTGGTGTGTAAACCTCTCATGTGAAATGGAAAAAAAAACTGATAGACATGTTAAATGATATCAGTTCAGAAGGAATAGAAAAGTCTTTTTAGGTTGTTCAAGAATGGGGAGTTTCACCAAAACAAACAAACAAACAACAAAAAAAAAACAACAACAAAAAGAATGTAGAGCGTATACACACAAAAAGAGCGTATACACACATACATAAATGACATCTATATATATATATATATACACACACACACACA
>JBBIGA010117852.1:0-10180 GCA_037576975.1 Alestes dentex | reverse complement strand
TATATATATACATATTATGAATTGTAATTAATTTAGACAGAACAACGCTGCAAAAAAATGAAAATTAAAACATTTTTGACGGAAGATGAAAAAGACTGAAACGATTAAATAAAATGTGTAAATATACATGCCATCTTTTTTCTGTTTAAACGAATTATAATACAGCTTTAAAGTTGGACAAGGTCAGTGTACTGGAAATATGTATGCATTTTTCTGCCACTCTATTACTTTAATACTTTGTGTCACTGGGTGAGGGTGCAGGTAACTTTCCAAATCAAATATCCACACAGGTCAAAGCGCTCTGAAGCACACTTCATTTTAGTGTGGAAGCTAATGCTACTGTTAGCTGATTATCTAATTTAACTGCCCTTAGACAATGGCAGTTAGCATATGCTGTGGCATATTGCTAAGAAAATTAGTAGCCTGAAGCTAACAAAGTGGGCCCCGGACTCAGGGGGGAGATCCGACAAGTTAGCTAATGTTGCTAATTAATTAGCTGTGTGGAAATCTGCTCATGTGATCATTTTATATGTGATAATCAGCGCTAACTGGAGCAATGTGGGTCCGTTCCGCCTCTCCGCAATACAAATAAGTCTCTGTGCAAGTGTCCCTCTTACTGGGTCAGATAAAATAACTCTCAGAGGGAATGGGGGAGAGGAGTCAACTCAGAAATAGGCTACAGAGTTTCTTTCTCTCCTTCTCTCTCTCTTTCTCTCTCTCTCTCTCCCTTTTTCTCTCTTTCTATATCTAGTCTCTCTTTTCTTTTAGTCTCCAGTCTATCCTTGTCTTTTATTACCTAGTCTTTCTCTCATCTCCCCCTCTCTCTCTCTTACTTCATCTCTTCTCTCTCTCTTCCTCTCTCCCTATCAGTATCCCCCTCTCTTTTTCTTTATTTAGTCTCTCTTTCTCTCTTCTCCATACATCTCTCACTCACTTTTGCTCTTTTGCTCGTCACTGGCTGTTTCTGTTCCTGATGCATTCACACACTCTTTTTCCTTTTTCTTCTCTGAAACATAGCACTCACACACACACACACACACACACACACACATACACGCGCGCGCGCGCACACACACACACACACACAGGCGCAGTGCGCTGGGCGGTAGATGTGTAACATTAATTTGTCATGATGTCAGTCAGCTCTCATCAGCATTAGTCTCACACACACCGGAGGGCTAGAGTGAGAGGCGGAGCTCCTTCCTCACAACGGGACAAAATAAACTCCTATCAAAATTTAAACATCCACTGATTCCCCCTCTGTGTGGACCGAGGAGAGGACACTCAATCAGGGGCCATTTACACATGGCCGATTCTGTGTGTGTGTGTGGTCGTCTCAGAATAAAGCAGTGTGACAAAGATTCTCCAAATCGCTTTAATCTCACTTTTAATGCTCAATTTAACCCACTAATCAAACAATTACCTTTTATTAGACTAAATGTCCAAAATCACTGCAGAGCGACACACAGACACACACACACACACACGCACACACACGCACCTTCCATTTTCCCCACACAGTGTGAATGAGACTCTTTTTTATTGTTGAATGTCAATGGACATTTTCTCCCATAGAGGAGAGGATACAGAGAGAGAGAGAAAGAGAGTGAGAGAGAGATTAAGAAGAGTGTGATAAAAAGGAAGAAATAGAAATAAATAGAATAATGGAGCAAATAGAAAAGGAGATAGAAAGGCAGAAATAGATAATGAAAGACAGAGAGAGAAAGAGAAAGACAGAATAAGGAGAGGCAAAAAGGGGAGAAATAGAAATTAAAGATATAGAACTAGAAAGAGAGAGAGAGAGAGAGATGTAGAAAGAAAGTGAATGGCAGAAAGGCTAAAAGAGATAAGACAGAAAGGAATAAAGGAGAGAAATAGACAGAGAGAGAGAAGGAAAGAGAGACAGACAAAGATCCAAATAAAACAGAAAAGAAAGAGAGCGAGATTAAGAGTGATACAAAAAAAGTAATAATGGGATAGAAAGGCGATAAGGGATAGAGAGATGGAAAGACAGAGACGGAAAGAGAGAAAGAGAGAGAGATGGACAGAGAAAGATAAACGGGAGAAAAGAGGGAGATATTAAGAGTGATATAGCAAGAGACAATGAGATAGAAAGGCTAAAAGAGATAAAGAGAGAGGGACAGGAGAGAAGATAAAGACAGAAAGAGGTGGAGAGATAAAGTGAGAGAGAGAGGGATGGGGCTCAGTGACTGATCTATTAGCAGATACAGTCTGTTCTGGCGGCACAGTATGTTCGATATGAGGCTCAGGCCCCAAATATTTTCCCTGGAGTTCCACTGCCTCGCCGCTGATCGCTGAGACACAGCAGCATCACACAAAGCATGTAATCACATTACATCTGTATCTGCTCGCAGACATCTGCGGAGGGAAAGTGGTGCATTCGCTCGGATTGGGAGAGGAAGAAGCGTTTAATTAGATCTCCTTAACGTGAAACTTCCGCCATATTGCTCCGTGTTTGCATCCTGCTCAGCGTAAATGCGATGCCAAGGCTCTTTTTGCGCCTCGTTATTTTCCCTGCAAACCACCGTTATTGTTGTTCTGCGTGGGTTTTTTTCCTACCGCTTGGAAGGCAAAAAAAAGAAAAGCGGTTGGGATTTACTTATGTTACAAAAGATGCTGAGATCCATCCAGCAAAATGCCTTTAATCAGGCTTCTCTGGAGAAAATCAGAGAGAGAGAGAGAGAGAGAGAGAGAGAGAGGTATATACAGTACTGTGTCTAAGGCAACAGTTAACAAATAATATTTAAAAGCTGTTAAGATGAGCGGTGAGTGTCTTTTTCTCGTTAATATTGCTAAATATACTAAATAAAACTAAAAAGAGTAAATACAAATACCGTTTTACAGTAAATAGTGGGGGGGTTTTATGTCCAGTATATCATTATGTTCCTTGTGGAAGTTAGGATTCAAGATTCTTTATTTGTCACATGCATAGTTAGACTGCTTGTGTAAAACTAATAAAGAATCTTGAAGCTTGACTTCCACAATTATTATCGTAGTTTTCATCAGAAACCTGGTTTGACTCAATCAGTCTTTCTTTAAATTAAATCAGGAGCTTCTGATGGAGTTTCACAAATCCAAACAACGGCTGGAGGAACTGAGGGGGAATCTGGAGCCGAACCGGTGTTCTCCTCACCAGCTCACAAAATATCAACTACCTTTTTACAAACATATAAAATCTTGATACTCTTCGCATTTATTCTAATGTTAACTTTGCTGGCAGAAAGACATCAAAGCTTAACAGTTTGCATAGGGGCCTAAGACTTTTTCACAGTACTGTACACTGAGGAAAAAAAGTGGGGCTGCTCAGTGGTGAAAACCTTGCAGTAACCTATAATCACACAATAAAAGTGTAATCTGTGGGAATTACTTTCACGACGGATCAAGTTTGCATTCCCTTCCTTCTATCGACCACTTTTGACCCCAGAGGAAGCACAAATAAATCTAAATATTATTATTATTATTATTATTATTATCATTATTATGATTACTGTAGGCAGAGGCTGGTTTCCGTCTGAAGACAGTGTGTCTGCGACAGGCTGAGGAAAGCCATTCCTGGTTCACCATTTCTTAAGCTAATCCAATTTTCCACGGGCCGACAGAAGGCTGGAACTTGCCCCGGTATTATCAACGGAGAGCAGAATTTTCGTTCAACTTCAATTATGTTTCCACTTCGCTGGAAATATGTGAAATTTCTTTCATCTTGTCCGAGGCTGCATTAGTTTATCAGGCGTGCGGATTATCCCCCCGATGCTTTCCAAAGAGCTTTATACGTCCTGTATGTAACTTCAGCTGTGGAACAGCTAACTCCCCACTTTTGGGTATGGAGGTGGTTCTAATGCACCGGTGCCTGTGGGACGAGCAGCTGGAGAGTGTGGCTCTTCACTGATAGTGGATAGAACTTACTAGTTTTTATTTTTTTTAATAGCATATGTAACGTATTAGATTTCTACTATAGGGCTATCTGGCCTGGGCAGATATGCCTCCATGTAACACCTTATTTATAGACTACATACATAGAAGATTCAGAATACATGTATAAGCACTGAATGGTACATTTAACTCTTGAGTATTCATACAAGCTTATACTAGCTTATACTAGTACATCATATGCAGGGAATTAGATTTAGACTAGCTATAGGGCTAAAATGCCTCAGTGTAACAGCTTATTTAGGCTGCCTACATAGAGCCTGCCTACATAGAGGCTTCATAACACATCAGTGGGCACTGATTAGCACGTTTAAATGTAGCACTTGAATATTTTTGAACAGCTTGTGTCAGGCTTTGTATTGTATGTTACGAAATACCTTTATATTGAACGCAACACTGTTATAAGGAACTTATGAGACAGATGCCTAGCTTAAGAATGTGGTAAACTGTATCAGTTCTGTAAAATACGTTTTAGGAAATCAAATTGCTTTACTGAGTCATTATATGGCATTCCTAATGGGATTTGCCTTTTTCCAGTTACTTCATTTGGGAATAATACTTTATAACCGTGGTATATATATGTCCCTCACTTTAGTTGGAAGCACTTTACCGAAGGGCAGCAATTATAAGGCTACATCACATCTACACTGAGTTCAACTAAAGAGGCAGGCTGCAAAGTGTCTAAAGATACAAGATGCCTAGATAAAGCTGTTCCAACCTCTCAGCATTCAGCACCACAAGTATACTGATCACCGCCTGATCATCTGGAATCATCTGCTCCTGTTTCTTCACTGGTTCAGGCCTTAAGTTAGATTGTCTTTGTTCTGCTTGAATGATTCATACATAGGTCACTGTGAACAAATAAAAAAAAATATATCCTCTGGAACTGGTCAGGTTCAGGAACTGGACTGAAAATTAGTCTTTGAAAGTCCGTCAGGAAGCCAAGAAAACTTTTCCTCAAGACGACATTAAATTATAAGAAAGTCTGGATCTTTGGAAGCACAATATGAAGGAATGAGGGTGGCTCAAGACCTCTTGGGGGAAAAAATAATATCAAACCCGAGCTGCTAGGCATGGAGTTTCACTCACTGTTAGCAACTTAGCCTTTGAGACTGAGCCATTCCTTTTTACATAGCTTTCTTCAGGTTTCCTGCCAATCTAGCAGCTCCATCTCATCTAGGTCCATGTGCTACAGGCTAGGCTAATGCAGTTAGCATGTAGGAGTGAGCATGTTCTCAGCAGCCCCCTCATTAGAGTGTGAATATTCACAGGGCACAAACACTCAGCGGGGATCCGCATGGATCATCTGCGTGATGGATTATTGCTCTCTCTGTGAAGGAAAATAATTACACAAGACGGTAATTAACAATTTCAAGGTGTGATAAAACAGGGCCATATCTTTATGGTCCAAATGCAGAACTGTGTTTCGAGAAGACCTGGGTTGTGCTTTCTCTCACTTTCTGTCTTTTTTCTACTTTTTGTTTCTTGCCAGACAGCACAACAAGTGAAGTGCCTCAAGGATGCTTGTAGCTACATAACAGGGGTACTCAGCCCATCTTCTGGATTCTTACCCAGGATGAATTTAGCCTCCAGTGACCTCTGTCTTGTGGTGCTTGAGTTGCTTCCAGCTGTATCATACTTTCAGAGAAGTTGCCCTTCGTTGCAGTGGAAGTGCACAGTTTACTCGACTCAGAGTTACACTGTAGGACAGCAGTCCTGCAGTGGAGTTCCACGGTGGCACTTTTATCCCGAGGTGAAGTAGAATTACAGTAAAGCAGAGTTGCCTTGTAATACATCCATCCTACAGTGAAGTTAGATTATAGTACAGTTATCCTGCAGTGGAGTTAGGTTAAAGTGCAGTGAAATAGCACAGTGGTGCAGTTCTCTTGCACTGGATTAACCCTCCAGTACAGTTATTTTGCACTGGATTGTGGTGTAATTATCGTACGCTAGAAAATTGCAGTGATGCAGTTTTCTTCTAGTGGAGTTCTACAGTTGTGCAGTCATCTTGAAGTGGAATTGCACTGGTGCAGTTATCTTGCACTGGAACAACACTAGTACAGTTATCTTCAAGTGGAATTGCAGTGGTGCAGTTATCTTGCATTGGACTAACACTGCTACAGTGTTTCAGTAAAGTTACACAGTTGTGCAGTTATATCACAGCAAAATTACCGTACATATTTTTTCCATTCGAGTTGCACGCTGCAACAGTTATCTTGCAGTGGTGTTACACAGTTGTGCAGTTGTCCTGGTCTGGTGTTGGACTACAGTAAAATTACCATCCTGTGGTCCTACTTTGTTGCTGTGAAGGTGTTCTACTGCTGTTCTACACTATCCTGCAGTGAAGTATGAGTGGAACACTTAAATATAATATATACACACATACACACACACACACACACACACACACACACACACACACACACACACACACACACACACTCTGTTCCAGTGGATGAGCAGGAGAGCACTGAGGTTAACGAGTGATAATCTGACTTCATTAATTAGCCCTGGATGCCACATCCAGCCTATGTAATTGTGAGTGATGCGTGAGGTGTGTGTGTGTATTTGTTTGTGTGTGTGCTTAAGTGCCCGTGTGGGTCGTTGCCGTATGATAATGAAGTGCGAGGTGTGTGTTGTTATGTGGACGTGGCCTGTGATAGCGACTAATGCAACCCCTAGTGCAGACCTGCAAGACGCATTTTAATGCTCCCTGTCTCCCTCTCTCTCTCTATCTCTCTCTCTCTCTCTCTCGCTCGCTCTCTCTGTTTCACTCACTCTCCATCTCACACACTTTTTCTCTTTCCCTCCCTCCATCATTTCTCTCTGTCCCTCTCTCTCTCTCACTCTTTCTCTCTCTCTCTCTGTTTTGCTCTTAACAAGCAGAGCTGCTTCTCTAATAACCCCTGGCTGTTCGACATATCGGATGATTAGTGTAGCGTCGGTAGATTTGTACCCATCAGCCGTACGTGGTTGGTTGGTTTGTTCTTTTTTTTCTCTTTATTTCTCTCCTCTTTAATGTCCCATTCAGTCACCATGTAGTTCCACTTCTAACTGACCTCTGTGCTCTGTCCACTGGAAAGACATTATAATTTTTATTTTGTTCACACTGTTCCTCGCTGTTACTGTTGCTGTTTTCTTCTTGTCATTCATGTTTTATGTCATTTACACTACGTCACACACCACAGGGTTTTAAGAATTCTCCATATATGTCTCCTTCCTCTGCCTCTTACTACATCCATTTTCTTCACACTACTAGGTAAGGAGAGCAAAAGGCAATCCAAAGATGGCTCCTTTGAATATGAGGTAATTGGACACAAACAGAAACCCCTGGCAGTCAGGTGTTTTTTCCATACTATCTCTATGTAAATAAATAATATGAATAAATGGAGATATGAATAAATGAATAACTAAAGGAGTACACAACATTAAAGTCTTAGCTGCAAATATCAGGTAAATTCAGTCTAGAAAAAATAAATGTAAATATTCTAAGCAAATGAATGGATGTATGAATGAATAATTGTATGAATAGATGTATATGTGTATATGTACATTCATATGAATACATGAATAAGTAACTTAATAAATACGTTGCATTAGTCTTAGCAGAAAATATATGTCATATATAGTCAACAATAAATATAAATCTAAAGTTTTTAAAACACTGTGCACCATCATGAAATGTGCATAATGTAATGGGCAGCTAGAAATAATAATAATACTGATAACAATAATAATGATAATATGGCTATACTAGGTTTTGTTTCAGCTCTGACAGAAGTAAACAAAGTAAATGTACAACAGTTGTTATGAGAGAATGTTTTTATTTGTGGATCTTGAATCGGTCAATTGTTCCCTTGGATGATTGACAGCAGGTCCATATCCAGCCTGTAAAAAGTCTTTTATGATTCACATTTCTGCAGAAGGCCACGCGTGTCCTCATTAAAGCGATGGCCACTCTTGCTTTGATCCTGTTGCAAATGGAAGGGCTGGATCCCATTACACGCCCTGATCCAGGATCAGACACTGCTTGTGCTCCGAGTTGTGTTCATTAGGGCCTGAAAGGCACTAACGAATCTCAGGACAGTGATCATAACCTGACTTCTCACATAGATATGGGGCAACGGGTCAATAAGTGCACTCGAGAGCATCTCGGGGAAACAATGGGCCCTGAATTATTGAGCGCTTCCTTTCGGATGAAGCGGATCCGTGAGTCTTAATGGACGCTCTGCTAAAAGTCTAAATGGAAAAAACAGCAAATGTAAATTATTTCTGAGTTAAAGGACAGCCTCTCCCTCCTTCAAGTTTCAGAACACATTTCCAAAGACATGGAACCGAAGTAATGTGCACAAATGGGTCCCTTCGAATCAGGCACACGCACACATACACACACACACACACACACACACACACACACACACACACGCTTACAGATGCCATCAGGGGGACGTATTGCTCCTGCTTTCGATCAATTCCTCGTTGCCGAGGTGCAGGATGGCTTTGCTCTCGTCTTGCTGTTCTCAGTCAATACAGACACGGCCTCTGACACAGCCTGCAGAGAACAGCACCTGTGGACTCTCTCTCTCTCTCTCTCTCCCTCTCTCACTCCGCCTCAGTTTTTCTCTCACTCTCTCTTGCTCTTTCTCTACTCTTTCTCTTTTTCTCTCTGTCCCCTTTCTCTCTCTCCCTCCTGTCTCCCGCTCCCCCTCTCACTCACTTTCTTTCGACTCTCTGTTTCTCTCTCACTCACTTTCATTCTCTCTCTCTCTCTCTCTCTCTCTCTCTCTCTCTCTCTCTCTCTCTCTCTCTCTCTCTCTCCCTCTCTCTCTCTCTGTATGTGAGTTTTTTTAATTGATGTTCCTTCATGTTGTTGTCATTTATTTAGCAACTCCATGCTGCTCCTGGCCTGCCAGGTGGCTGTTAGGGGTCCGCTGGGGGTCTTTTAACTTACCGAAAGGCAAAAGTTACAATAAACAACAATGGCAGAATCAATATCCATGTCACTTGGCTCTCGTGTAAAATCAGAACAGCTCCTCTTCGTGTTTAAAACGTGTCTCTGCATTGGTAATTTTTGCAACAGGTACGGCACCATGGAGATGCTCTGAGCTGTAAGATGTATGCTAATATACTAATTCTACACCATATGCAGCAGGGGCACTGACACGTCTGCGGATACCAGCGCTGCTCTTTCTCTTGACATCCTTTTGAAGACTCAAATGGTGTTTTTTGAGGTGTTAAAAGATAGCATCTGCTCTCCACGCTTTCTCTGAAGATGAAATTGCGAGACGACACAGGGAAATTGCAGTGCTCCGCGGAAGGAGGGGACTGCTGTGTGGATTATTAGAATCAGTGTCATGCTGTGCTTAATATTGTGCATTACAGACTATTACGACGGGTGCCAGAGAACAGACGCCCCATTACTCATCTGTTTTCTTTCTCTCACGTTCCTTTCATTTGGCATTTAAACGCTCCAAATGCAGTTAATTTATTGAAATGATATTATTGCCCCAGTATCTGTTTTATGCCTATTCATTCATTGCGCTGTACATACACTCACTGTCGCTTTATTAAAAACAGTTACCTTATTATGCTTCCCTTCACTGGCCACTTTATTAGAAGAAGCTACCTTATACTTTCACTAGTGGCATCTTTATTACAAACACATACTTTGTACTGCCATTCAGTACTTTATTAGAAACATCTACCCTATACTTCCAATCACTGGTCACTTTATTAGAAACACCTACCTCATACTTTCACTCAGTGGCCAATTTATTGGGAACGCCAGTGTCTCTAACTGCACATCAGGCAGTTCTAATAACGTGTATATTTCATACAGAGCAATTATGAAATCAGAACATTTTCTGCTTGAAAGATGGTGACTTGAACACAGCAGTTTCAAAACAGACAACATAAAGATGCAGTTCATTCCAATCGACTTTCTAGTCTACTGTGATTTAACATCATCCCATTAATCCCGAACCATCCCAGCTGGGGCTTTAATAGGTCTTGAGTTACAGTAGAGCTGATTAAGATAACAAAAGTGGATGTCTCTCTCTCTCTCCCTCTCTCTCTCTCTCTCTCTCTCCCTCTCCCTCTCCCTCTCTCTCTTTCCCTCTCTCTCTCTCTCTCTCTCTCTCCCTCTCTCTCTTTCCCTCTCTCTCTCTCTCTCTCTCTCTCTCTCTCTCTCTCTCTCTCTCTCTCTCCCTCTCTCCCTCTCTCTCTCTCTCTC
>JBBIGA010117851.1:0-10180 GCA_037576975.1 Alestes dentex | reverse complement strand
GTGGGAGAGAGAGAGAGAGAGAGAGAGAGAGAGAGAGAGAGAGAGAGAGAGAGAAAGAGTGAACGAAAGGGGGTGGACGGAAGAGAGGGAAAGAGAGAGATAGAGAGAGGGAGAGAGAGAGAGTCTAAACTTTCAAAGTGGAAGATCATTACCGGACAAGATCGGGTTTGGGGAGGAGGTGACCAGGCCAATTTGGTCTGGGGAAAAAAACAGAATGAAACCACAGCAGGGGAATTTAGAAGACTTAGAAAGATTTTACTGGAAGACCTTGTTATTTGAGAACGAAAGGAATGAAAAGTAGGAAGACTGTTAGTTGATCTGAGATTCAGATTAAATCTGTGATCAAGTTACAGGGTGGAACCTGCCCAAATTCAAACTTTTTCCCCCTTAAATGACTATAATTGTAGTTTAGCCTCCTTAATCAAAAAAATTGTCTTTTTGATTAAACTCTATCTTTCAGATTAGACTCAGTGAAGTTTGAACACCCAAATTATTTTTGTAGATTTTTTAAGTGAAATCTGTTATCCTCTAAATAACCATTCTCTTTGGGTAACACACCTAAATATGTTTTTTTTCCTGCAGGTTTTAGTGCACTTTATATTTAATTAACATATAGCATAGTGGGGTTACAAATGTTCCATATTTTAGCACAGGCTGCATTTCATGTTTTCATTTAAAAATCAGCAAATAATGGTTGAAAATTATGAGAATGTTTGCACACATCTGTGGCCCCAAATATCCAATATGTGCCCATACAACAATATAGAGAAAGGTCATGTGCAAATTACTTAAATCACTTAGCATTAGAAATTACATAAGCATGGTTTAATATTTCATTACTTGTTACCTACACTGTGTCCAAAAGTTTGTAGACACCTGGTCATGCACCATATCTTCTGAAATCAAGGGTATTCATTAGAGAGAGTGTCCCCTTTGCTGCTGTAACAACTTCTACTCTTCTGCAAAGATTTTCCAGTAGATGCTGGGACATTCCTGTGAATATTCAATTGCATTCAGCCACAAGGGCAATAGATTTAGCATGGTTTTCACTATAATGCAACACAATTACCAATCAATCAAGGTCATGCAGCATCTTTCACATGCACCAAAAAGATGGGTTGGCCTTATGCCCTCCTCACATCAGTGTCACTGCTTAGGGCCAGGATTTTTTCTAAAATGGGAGCCGGTTCTGACTAAGTTTGAAGAAAATAGAGCAAAAAGATACAGAAAAAATTGATTTTAAGAATGGATTTAGATTCAGTGGTAAATTATGCATGTAAGCGTGACTCATGAATATATGCCTGGAACCGGTGGTGGTGGAGGTTAGGGGGTGGATAGAGGAAGGGGGGATGATTAAGAAGTGGCATCAGCAATGGGGGGGGTCTACACCCTTCTGTTCATACACCCAACTTCTGTTCACAGCTAAGAATACACGCGCCAGACGGCACCTACAGTGAGTGTGTATGAGAGTGTTTATGTGTAGAATCTGGGTTCAGGCAGCAGGGTCTGAAGTTTGCATGTCTTTGGGAAGTTTCACTCAAATCCTGTTCTGGCATCCTGATTTTCATGTGGGAACTCTACTGGTTTTTGGGTGGCTAACTACAGGCATTCATTCACACACCTCTTAATATTTTAATCTCTCTCCCTCTATCTTTCTATCTCTCTCCCTTTTTCTCCCCATCTCACTCAATCTCTCTCTCTCTCTCTTCTCCCTGCTGCGAGTTTGGGCTGTTTAATCACTTGGATCATGGTGATTAAGTCAAATCCCTCCATTTCCTGTCCATCACTCTATTTCTGTCTGTCCTGTTTGCCCAGGATGCGCCTGAGATTGCATTTCTGGCTCAAAGTTCTAACTACTCACACATACACATAAACACACAAACACACACACACACACACATACATGCACATGCAAAGCATGCTCAACCCATGCAGGCACACATGTACACACACACACAGAACACTTGTTTATTTACAATATCATATCAGATTTATAAGTATTTAGTCAAGAAAGTAGATTCTGTTGTATTCTTTTTTTAAATTATTTATTATATATTAATGATGACACTTTCACATGGTGTAAAGGGCAGCTGGTCTATTTGTAATAATAATACACCTTTTGTACATATACATATATAAAGTGTCTAAAATATTTAAAATATATTTAGATAACCTAGATAACAGTACTGCTTCTCTGCATAAAGACAGCTACAGTTTATTCAAAATGCAGCAGGTAAAGGGAACTGAGCATATTCCTGCAGTATTAACATCCCTGGCTCCCAGTTATTCACAGAACTGACGCATTAAACTGCATCTCTGATCTATTCAAAGGACAGAAAAGCAACAGGCCTCCAAGATCAGTAGCAGTTAGCAGTGCCTACAAATAGAACCAAGTCTGGTGAGCCAGCCTTTAGCTCTTATGCTGCCTAAAGCTGGAACCAGCTGCCAGAAGATCTCCAATATGCCCCAAATCTGGCCATTTTGGTCGAGACTTTTTGTTTATGTTTTTCTTATGTCTGACACTTGAGCACCTTCTGTCTAGATTTTGTGCTATATTTCAGATACTGATACTTCATTTTTGTGTTTTATACTTTATACTAAATGTGTGGATATACATATGATATATGTATATATATATGTATATTACACATTGATTTACACTTTTTAATGTAAAGAACCTATATAATTATTCTAGCCTTGCCTTACCAAAATGTAATACCAAACACATTTCAAAACATAATGCTAACTCTAATTTCAACCTCATTAATTAAAAAGTAGTGACATTTTACATGGTCAGGGCCATTTTGCTATCATGTTTCTCACTGGTTTCCCTTCAGAGTAAGGCCAATTTAGTTCTGGAAATCTATGAACACACACACACACACACACACACACACACACAAACAAACAAACACACACACATATACACACACACATTCTTGGTGTCCTGTGTGCTGATGATTAAGAGCACATTCAGACGTCTCACTCCCACTGCTGTTTCTCTCTTTCTCTCTTGCACAGATCTATCATGGTCATCAATGCATCATTTTGTCTCATTCGCCTCTCATTTCCCTTTTCTGTTTATCATGAATTCTCCCTATATTTATATTTCTCCATTTTTCTTATCTCTACATCAGGCCAAATGTGATCATTTGCAGGATCAGTGTGTCATCAAATGAGATTCTCCTAAAGTAATAATTAATCCAAAACACTTTTTGAGGGTCTAGTCAACATTAAGTAGGTGTAGAGCGACCTCAGCAACTGAAGGCCACATTTAAAAAATTAATGGGTGATGGGATTAGTGTGTCGAAATTGTAAAGAGTTCCATACCAGAGAAGACAGTATAGTCAGTATATCGGGCTCCTTCAGGCAGTATAAAGTATAAAGTATTTTGCCATACTGCATGACTTGATTCAGACATCTATTTTTTGAAGCATTTTTCTTTTTTTTTTTAATTACTTTTTTCCCTCTCAGAATCTGGCCCCTATCCAGCTACTAACTAGCAGAGGTGTGAACAAGTCACCAAATTGCAAGTAACATTGTCTGGAAGTCTCCGGTCTTGACACTCGTCCCAAGTCAACACAGACTCAAGTCAAGTTTTGAGTCAATATAATTAATTGACTCAAATGTACATTGACTAAAAAGAAAACATGGTTTGATAAAGTGCTTGAGATGGAAGCTTTTACAGGCAGTTACCACCATGAATATGGAATCGATGTTACCATCATCAATTACACTTAAAGTTACAATTACATTTAAAATCAACTTGTATTTATCTTTTATCTACAGACATGTATATGTGTATAAATATGTACATGTATTATTAAGACCTGCTTTCTTCAACAAAAATAAAATATAAATGACTTCTGTTGAATTCATGAAAGTCATTATTATCACTAATTTATCAGTAATTATAATCATTCAAAGAACAGGAGCAGTCTTTAACCAGAAGGAGCCTCTAATAAAATTTTGTTGAGGTGAAAATAATAACACATCTTACACAGAAAGCAAGATGCACATTGTAATGCACATTTACTGTTTAAGTGCTGAAACTAATATACTGGGGAAAAAATTAAATGTGTGCAGTGTTTCGGCAGTCTGCAAAAGTTGTGTCCCTGTTCTACTCTGAACCCTGTAACATGAGACTGACCATGAACACACCTGAGCAGGTAGGAACACACCTGACGGTAATGTTTCATTTTCCAGCCTGTTCTGGAAGGACAAGTAACCCCACATTACTTGGTAGCCATAAATAATAAATAGTCGTCTTCAGATTTCTATATATCACTGTTATAAAAGACAGAGACCACACTGAAAATCTGGATTTTTTTTCCCAATCAAACCTAGAAATAAATATAATCATTAAAACAAAGGGGAACATTAAAACAAAGGGGAACATTATAAACATTATACTCAAATTGTAATAAACAGTGTAAAAATGTATTAAACTAAATAAATAAATAAATAAAAGTGGTCTCAGACTTTTGGCCAACACTGTACAAATAAACTTTCGTAACATTCTTTTTCCATTTTGTTCATAAAAAAAAATTAAATTTTATTGTATTCATTAATTACTTTTTTTTTTTTTATAAAATTTGATTCCAGTTTTCCCATCGTGTGAAGATTCCTGTTTTATGGACCAACCGAAGTGGTTTATATTTTTTCTGAATAAAATTTCATTTAAATGAACATATTCTAAAGTTAAGAGCCCTTTTCCTTCTTCTGCAAAGTTACCATTTAGGATATATGATATTTTCCTAGGACACCAACAATATGAGTAATTTTAAAGAGTAGCAGTGCCATAAAGTGCAATCGCTAAGAAGAACCACCTTAAAAAACGTTTAAAAAACCATCTGCTTGAAGATTCTTCAGGGAACCAGAACTGTTCTTCAAAAGATTTCTTAGGAGCCTTTACTCTGATAACAGTAGCCGTTGGACCAAAACCCACTCTGTTTGCTTTAATAACAGCCCGTTACTTTTTCATGGTCCATAACTATATTTTACATGAACCTCCTTTAGAAGTTTAGAATTTCTTTCTGGCACTATGAGTTTCCTGTTAATTTTTCCTGGTTATATGGGGTTTTGTTCCATCAGCCAAGACATGATGTTCAAAAAATGTAAATGAAAGGACAACTAACATGAAGAAAATACAACTTTATTTATTGAAACTAAAAGCAGTCATTAGACAAGTGTAGAGGTGTGTTTAAATACTCATTATAACAAATGTTCAGGTTAAAATTATATCACTTTACTCTGTATATATTCAGTTAAGAGAGACTGAGTGAAGCAGCTTTACCTGGACCTGGTGATGTTGACAATTGGTTTTGGAAATGCATAAAAATATTAAAAAGATAATAAAATAACTGAGGAATGTTTATCTGACCAGAGTTCAAAAGTGGCAAGAGGAGTCCGTATTTTCCATTCAGAGACTGCACCTGGCTGTGTGTGTGTGTGTGTGTGTGTATGTATGTATGTATGTATGTTTGAGAGAGAGAGAGAGAGAGAGAGAGAGAATGCATTTGTGTTGTGTGTGTGTTTGTTTTTTGTGTGTGTGTGTCTGTTTTAAGGCCAGAGAATAAATGCTAGGGAGAAAAACAAGAAAAGAAACAAAAACTATAAATCATGATAAACATAATAAACAAAAAGGGGTTTCAAACAGGAGAGAAAGGAGAGAAAGAGGAATCAGATTTTAGAGCCATGCAACAAACTGACATCGTTCAAGTACTCTCATGCACACCGACTAATCATTTAAATGACCCTTACTATTAATATCATTACACAGTCGAGGTAGAGTGCACTGAAAAAAAATCACTGAAATTTACATGATTCAAATGTGTTAAATGCTTCGAGGGTACATGAAAGGGCTCACATGATCGATCACCGTTTTTTCCCTCATTTTTTAATAAAGTCTAAAGTGGAAAACGCTGTTAGTTTCAAAATGTACCATTCACTTCCCATGTCATACAGTCCATGGAAACCAAGCTACAGAATGAACCTGTTTTGTATTCACTGTTTTCATGATGTCATATAAATCAACACATTTATCCACCTGGAAAGCCTATAACAGTTTACTCCTGCCCATTTATGCTGATATTATGAGTGTTTCTTTGATGAGGCACTCAACAGCCAGTATGAACAGAGCTCATTTACTTCTATCCATATTAAAGCAATCATGACTATATAACACATTTTATTAATGCACATCCGCTGACACTTTTTTAACCTGTAAATTCAAAGTGCCATATTTTCATTGTAACATCACCAATTCATATACACTTCATGTCTCAGACTTATTACATCCCGAAGCTTGTGAATTTACATAAGAAACAATGCAAACTAGGCAAGTTTTTCTTAAGGCATAAGAGTGTAAAATAGAAGTCTGGATCCACTAGCCACTCCTGCCCACTCTGTCTCGGCTTTAGGCTCTTCCCCAACCCTGGGGGTGTCTATTCCCATTGCTTAATCTGAGCAATGAAACACGTGCAGCCATACACACCTTTTCTTCGATCTCTTTGATTTGTCGTCTCTGCATATCAATTTTGTCCTCCAGTTCTCTGATCCTCTGCAAGAAAAATACAAACGATGAGTCTGTTCATTGAAAGGGTGTCCAAACTTTTGCTCAATGCACATTTTATTTCAGTTCTTTTAATAAAATACATTCAGTGAACTAAATGATCATGCAATAAGACTTGTTCTATAGAGATGTTTTTTCACTTAATCAACAAAAATTAACCAGGAGTGTCTAAACGTATACACAGAATTGCACTAAATCATCAAATGTTTGCCTCTAACTAAATCAAATGATTGAGTGATCACAAATAGACTTCCTTATGTGGTTTCTGACACAGTATGACTCATTATCATCGAAAAAATTGGACACTGAGCTATAAAAAGACTGCTACTGTTGGTCTACACTGACCACATTGCAGTTACTGTAACCCTGTAAATGCAATTTTTCAAACTACTCGGGTAGAAGATTATTACTTTTATTATACTCATGAACCAGCAGTGCATATCACTTAATCTGCCTTTATAGGAACGCACACACACATATCACATATACATACATACACAAACACACACATACACTATATGGAGAAAAGTTGAATTCAGGTGGCCCCTTCCAGTGAAAGGAAATCTTAATGCTTCAGCATACCAAGACGTTTTGAACAACGGCAACAACTTTGTGGACACAGTTTGGAGAAGAAGCTTATTTATTCCAGCATGACTGTGCCCCAGTGCACAAAGCAAGCTCTATAAAGACACACTTGGATGAGTTCAGTGTGGAAGAACTTGACTGTCCCGCACAGAGCCCTGACCTCAACCCCATCCAATACCTTTGGGGTGAACTGGAACAGAGATTGCGAGTCAGGCCTTCAACATCAGTGTCTGACCTCATAAATGCTCTACAGAATGAATGGGCCCAAATTCCAAAAATATTGTGGAAAGCCTACCAAGAAGAATGGGAGCTATTATAACTGCAAAAGGGAGATCAATTCCATATTAAAGTCTATGAATCCAATGTCATTAAAGTCCCTGTTGGTATAATGGTCATGCATCCCAATACTTTTGTCCATTTAGTGTACCTCAGATGCGCACTCACACAAACACACATGCTGACCTGTTGTGCTGACTGGAGGAGCTCCATGCGCTGCTGTAGGATCAGTGTGTCTGCATGGCGGCTCTGTCGGAGGATCTGCCTCCGCACAGCCTCCATCGACTCGGCAAGCTCTGCCCGCTGCCTGTCACTCAAACTCTCAGCCAGCCGGTTGTCTGGGTCCTGTTGCAAGATGGCGTAAAGCGTGGCCTCTAGCTCCTGCACCCTCTGGAGTACACGACACTGGAGACTGAGACACTGAGAACATGCTGGAGCAACATTCACACACTTTATAAATACTCATACATTACTATACACTGAACTGAACATTAAAATGATTCTAATAAATTTTTGACTTCTTTTATATTCTTCAAATGAAAATATTCCATGTGTTTAAAAACTTCTCCAGTCACATGTGTATTAAATCTATTTTTAAAAATCTCCCTTTTACTTGTACACTTCATAAAAACATATTTAAAAGACAAACATATTGCTCTACTGCCTATAAAACATCATCAAAGTTTTGATGACATCACTGTGCACCAGCAGGTGAGGAAAAAGAACCTCTCCACACCCCTCTACCCATTAATTACATTACTGTGCACGGTGGACATTCTTTTTTTTATCGTTTTAGCAATAAATCTTTGTTGTGTTACAAAAGTGGCGTTCATTTTTAAAAGTGACACACATTTGCACACAACCAGACTAGGTCATTCTGAAAAATGTGTGTTTGTTATTTAACCAATGCAGTAAAATGGTCCAACCAGGTGGGCTTGGTCTAAGGCCTGTTTCCTGTAGTCCAGCTCCTCCTCCAGGAAGCCTTTCTGCTTACTGAACAGCTCCTGTTGATCCAGTCAGCACACAGAGTACACTTTCACTGAAAAGATCCACTTCGCTGCACACTGTTCTTGAAAATTAAAGGAAGGCGACACCTAGCGAGGGACCTTTTATCAAAGACGGTCGCACCTTTTCATTCTCCAGGTCAATCATCTTCTGCGCAAGTGCTGCCTCAGTGCCATCAATCTGTTTCAGCCACTGAGAGAGAGAGAGAGAGAGACACTTTAACACATATATTCTAAGTTTATTTTAGAATATATGTCTGCCTGCCTGCCTGCCTGTCTGCCCACAAGCCTGTTTGTCTGCCTATCTATCTATCTATCTATCTATCTATCTATCTATCTATCTATCTATCTATCTATCTATCTATCTATCTATCTATTTATCCATGTATGTATGTATGTATGTATGTATGTATGTATGTATCTGTTTATCTATCTATCTATCTATCTATCTATCTATCTATCTATCTATCTATCTATCTATCTATCTGTCTGTTTGTCTTTCTTTCTATCTATCTCTGTTTCAACCACTGACAGAGAAAGATCCACACACACTCTTTTAGAATATGCTGCCTGCTTGCCTGTCTGTCTGTATGATACTTGTGTAAGAGATCACGATAAATTGCTAAAAAAAAATAACTCCTTCCTCAATGGCAAATAAGTTCAATTAGTGGTCTTGCAGAAAGCTTTGGGATCACAATTCAGTGCAACTAGCAGAGGGCAGCAGAGAGTCAACGGTCACCTTTTCACAGCGGGACAGCACAGTGCTGGCCTGGATTACAGTCACCTGCTCTTCATTCCGCAAGTTCTAAAAAAGCAAGAATAACAGAGACAAACAGAGAGAGTGGGAGAGAGGGAGGGGGAGAGAGAGAGAGACAGAGAAGGAGAGAGAGACTTTGACTTTGAAAGTCTTTAATGACTGTTTAGAAGAATATGTTGAAAGTAGGTAATGTAAACTCCAAAGGAAATATGCTCCAGGTGGACGATAAATCATCCATGTCACTGACGAATGTGATGCTTCCATTTATACCAATTCTCCTCCCTCAAAACTAGACATATAATATTATATTAAGTGATTTGATTTAAATGCTGGAACAAGGTCAATTTATGTTTCCAGTCTGATTCATTCCATTCTAAGGAATTTTGAATATCTATGGCCAAAAATTGACCTCGTCAAAAACAGAAAGGCTGGAGAAACCAACCTGGGGCAACTCCAAATAAATACTGTGAAGAAACTACAGAGTGCTGAAAAAGCCAGGCCAGTCTTGAAACAAAACCCTACTTTAGTAGCTATCTCACGCATAACAGAGAGCGGGAAGAAGAGTAGCACAGACTCACACCAGTATGAGTCTGAGAGTCTTACCCCATTATCACCCAAGATGTCCAGCTTCTTCATGAGGTCAGGAATAATGACATCCTATAAAATACAATATATTACAACAATGTCAAACTCCATTCCAGGTGACTGTACATATTTGTGGTTGAGGGATATGTAGAATAATGTGGTTTGAATAAAGGTTCAACAGCTGAATTAGAAGGTTAAAATAACAATACTGACCATTAGGGTATCTTAACTGTAAGACATTGTATAAAAATGGATATAGAAAATGTGTTCCTGCTACCTCCTGACATCTGTATGCCTGCATGTGAGTGCACATGTATACACTCTGATGAAACACTTAATCAGGTACCTACCTTTTTTCTACTCTCATCTGTAATTTCATCAACTCCCTTTATCATATAG